>ML108465.1:0-21054 GCA_003697995.1 Taxidea taxus jeffersonii
AAGCTGTTCCAGAGCCAGGGGGCAGCTTCTCCTTGGGCACCCGTCTCTTCACAGGTACATGTGAGGAGTCCACAAAAGCAGTACAGGAGTCTATTTCCTGACTTTGTAATTTTTTTTTTAGATGTTATTCATTTATTTATTTGAGAGAGGGAGAGCACAGGAGGGAGCAAGAGGTGGAGCAGAGGGCAAGGGACAGGGAGGGGGAAAGAATCTCAAGCAGTCTCTGCACTGAGGATAGAGCCTGAGACCCAGGGCTCGACCCCACAATCCTGAGATCATGACCCTGAGATCATGACCTGGAGACTAGGACCTGAGCTGAAACCAAGGGCCAGAGGCTACCCGGATGCCCCAACCTACCTCCTGACTTTAAATCCAGTGACCAGACTTCCTCCCCAATCCCAAGGCAAAGTTTATCCCTTTTTCCTCTCTACTACCTTCCTATGATCCTTTTCTGTATAGTCGAGATCTAGGTACATAGTCTTTATTTTAATCTTTATTTTATCTAGATAAAAATGGGAGTTGTAAACTGTTAACTTCTGTGTTACTTCCGGGAAGTGATACCTAAAGGTTCAGGAAGAAGTTGTCACTTTTTGCTCTATACACTTATTTATTATTTAAATTTTATGGGTTAATTTACTTTTTAATTAAGTTGTTAAAAACAAAAATAAAACAATAAAAATGGTGGTGATGGTGGAATGTGTGATTTGCCACTTTCTGAGGGGTGATTTTAGGATTAATATTTCCTTCTTTTCGGAAGGGAAATTCAAAATTCCCCTTTGTCAAGGGGATGGCATGGATGTCTTGGATCTATTTAAGAGATAATTTTAGTAAAAAGCTAAAAATCATGGCTCTCATACAAATATACAATGAAAAAGGGCTATGATTTTATTTGATTTGCTAATTAATGTAAAACCAGTGAGATGTATAACCAGTTCAAAAGAATTCAAAGGGCAGACATGCCAGGAATGGTGAAATGAATTTGCTTAATAAATGTAAAACTGGCTTCTTGGAGAAAGAACACCAATTTGTACCTCAACCTGACAAAATTCATTTGCAGCGTCTAGACAAGAGCCATTTGCTTCTGGAAACTTACAGGTCAAGAAGGACCTATTGGAGATATCTTTGCTCCGATTCTTCCTATTCGTTGACCTGGGAGCAGTACCCATCCCCTTGTCCCTGTAGAGGGAGGAGGTACTGTCCCTCAAGGTGGGGGGTAAAGTTTCTTTAAGTCCTCTGCTTTGCTTTGGAAGACCCCCCCCCCAAATTTGAAAAAAACTTTTATTAGAATACTGTACATGCTTCCTTAAATGTAGACTCTGCTAAGCAAAGGAAGTAGACAGTATTATTTCTAAAGACAGATGCCTTTCAGGGGAGCAATTCTGGCTCTGGTTCTAAATGCTATAAAGTCTCCTAGTTCAAACTCCACATAGCTTAAATTCCACAAGGACTAGTCTGAAGTTGCTCTGCAAACCCTTTCTTCTTAGATGGTGAAAATTAATACTATAAATAAGATTCTGGTAGTGTCTGGGGTGGGTGTGACATATTTATAAGAGCAACTATGTCCCAGGCATCTAAGAAATATCATTAAAATATTTAGTTAATTAAACACATATTTATTATTTAGACTACTAGGTTCCACCAGGAAAATGGAAAAATTGTACATTCTGGCGTGGGTTATTGAAATTGCTAATCTGGCTTATTTTGAAGCTTTCTCTCAACATGGTTTGAATGAACCAATGAACAAAGGAATATCATAATCTGATTTATTATATATATCTCACTAAATTAAATATAATTTATTTTATGCCCCAAATGTCTTTATAACAATGATTTCTTTTCCCTCCTGGTTTGTTTGTTTGTTTTTAGAGAGAGAGAGCTGGAGCAGGGGGAGGGGCAGCAGAGGGAGAGGGAGAAGCAGTCTCCCCACTGAGCAGGGAGCCCAATGCTGGATCCCAGCACCCTGGGATTATGACCTGAGCCAAAGGCAGATGCTTAACTGACCAAGTCACCCAGGTGCCCCCATGACAGTGATTTCCAAAAAAATTACATTTGGTTCAAGGCAGCTGTACAATAATCTTTTGGTATTCAAAAAACTTTGAGAGTGCATGACTGTGAGCCAAGTAAATTTATTAGCTTGTTTCATTTAACTGTATTTGCACCATGAGATAAATTGTTTAGCTAGGTTTCAAAGTGTTTCTGATCCATTCAGAAGAGACTTGGACAATAAAGCCAGAATAATCAGATATTACTGAACACTTGACAATTGTATGCAGAAAACTGACAATAGCACTTACTAAATAGCATAAAAAGAGGCGTTTTCCAATGCTAATAAAACATATATTATTGGGGTGCCTGGGTGGCTTAGTTAAGTGTCTGCCTTCATTCAGCTCAGGTCATGATCTCAGGGTCCTGGGGTCAAGATGAGCCCTACATTGGGCCCCTTGATCAGGGGGGAGTTTGCTTCTCCCTCTCAGCTCTGCCCCTCCTGTGGCTTGTGCTCTCACTCTCTGTCACTCTCTCTCTCAAATAAATAAATAAAATATTTTAAAATATGGTATAGTATTAAATAGTTCATTTAAAATGTATTTATACCTTTTTTAGATCTATTTTCTGGTTGGTTTTAAAGTGCATGTGTGTGATATACCCTCCATTTTCACCTAAGACTTTTGTCAGATTTTTTCGGTTTCTTTTTTCTTTTCTTATCTTTTCTTTTCTTCCCTTCCTTCCTTCCTTCCTTCCTTCCTTCCTTCCTTCCTTCCTTCCTTCCTTCCTTTCTTTCTTTTTCTTTCTTTTTTTAATAGAGAGGAAGAGTAGCGGCAGAGGGAGAGGGAGAAAGAAAATCTTAATCAGCCTCCACACCCAAGCACAGAACCCCATGCGGGGCTTGATCTCAGCACCCTGAAATCATGACCTGAGCCAAAATCAAGAGTCAGATGGACACCCAACCAACTGAGCCACCCAGGCACCCAAGATTTTTGTTGATTTGGACTATGCCCTTTCTCAAAAAGCCAGTATGCCTTTCCAAGGTCTTAATATATAAATTCTACCTAGTGCAATATTGCCATCCAGGGTTAGTCAGGCATCTCAGCAATGACCTCCTGCAAGGAGATCTAAAACACTGGAGGTAGAGTTTTATTATTATTGTAGGAAAAGAAAATGATGGATATCTTTCATTGAGTGTTCCTTTTCTACATATGAAATTCAGTAACGTGAGTGAATGGCTACCTTAGTAGCAGAGGACAAAGAAACACACGGTCTCTAATGTTAGCTAGGTACTTCCTTGTGTGCCCATGACTATGTTGAGTGCTAAACCTGCTGTTTCACAGTCATGCTTAGTCCTCACCAAGAGTTTAGTATTGTCTCTATTTTTACATATCAGGAAACTGAAGTGTAGAATAATTAAGTGACTTGCTCAAGGTCAAGGTCATGCCATTGGTAAGTGGCAAGCTGGAGTACCAATTCCTGGAGACAGAGCCTCAGACTTAACCACTAGTATTGTAAAGACATGAATATTTTGAAATAATTCCTCACGTACTTGCCTTTTGGTCATTAAAAAAAATTTTTTTTCTGTAATCTTTTCCACCATTAGGGCCAGATCATGGAGGCTTTTTGTGTGAAGGAAGGGAAAAGATATCTACCTGTAGAAAAGAAGCTCATAGGTTGAGTAATGTAGTAGAGAATTGTCAAATCAATATGTTTACACCTGAAATTAATATAACATTGTATGTTAATTATACTTCAACAAAAATTTTTGATTAATGAAAAAAAAAGGAAAAGCTCATTGGATAGGGAAGCAGGAGGCTATGACAAAGAATTCCTCCTGGAAGTAGAAAGTCCTTCTGGTGCTATGGGAAGAAAAGAGTTGAGAAAGAGAGGAGTTTCTTGGCTCTCCATGCCCTTAGGGTTGAACATGAGATGGGTGTGGTTAAATATCTACACAGGTTTGGGGCTGTCAGAGAGCATCCAGGCCAGGGAGACTATCAGCTGTTGAAGGAAGCCCTGAGTTTGTCATGACACCTTGTTCAACACAGTGCTATTGCATGGGCTTAGTTTAGAAGTAATGTCAGGGAGAGGTATTTCTGTGGACAGCCCTAAAATAGTGTCCTTATTCCCCATGGCCTGAACCATAGTCACTGGAGAGTCATGAATCCTTCCCAATATCCTTCCAACTCTACCTCAATGGCCATCAGCAGAAATGGAGTAAGAGCAAGGTGGAGCCCAATGAGAAGAGTGGTGGAAAATAAAGTTCCATTGAAGACACATTGGAATCATTCAAGATTCTGATACTGCTATATCCTGTTGATTTGTACCATAATATTGGAAGTCACTTCTGGCAAGCTGAGTAGTAACTTCTTTTAAAAAACAAACTGACCAGCATGACCCCTTAGGTACTAGCAATTCCTTGAGCCTGGAGCAGATGTCAGTCAGCAATTTCTGGCTACATTTTCCTCTTCACTGGAAATCCCCAATGGAGTGGGAGATCAACAATGTTTCCTAATTTTTGTCTTTACAGACAGACGGGCTGCTGGAATATGTGTACTCCTATGAGCAGATTGTTGGCTAGAACATTTATCCAAGCCACTAAAGGACTTTTGTGACCTTGAGAATATTGTTTCACCTTTCTGAGCTTTAGGTTCTTCATGTATCAAGTGGAACTAATAGTAAAATAACATTTGCTGCACATAGTTTTTATAAGGGTTGATGAACAGTGAGAATTTTTTTTTGGTTAGACAAATATACTGTGGAATATAACACTATTACTATTGTTAATATTATTATCATTGTCATTACTGTTATTATTTTGAACTAACAATTGGGGGACCTGATATGTATAAAAAAATCCAAGCACATGCAAAGCTATCTGTATGGTTTTATGAAATATCACATCACCCTTCTTCTAAAATCCAAGTGGTATACCTTAACATGTTATTGCATATTACCTAATTTTCTATTTTACTTAAGTTTTGCTGATTCTGTCCATCTAAATGATCATTTCTAGGTAGGCACTGTGTCTTATGGCTCATAAGTAGTAGAGGTTCTAAGATGATATGAATAGTACTTCCAAAGTTTTAAAAATTGTGAACTGGATATTAGAAATATTCATTTTCAACCAATTTATAAGATAGAAAAGTTCTTGAAAGCAATGCAGAACAAACAATACAGGAAAAGCTGGATGCATATAAATTAGAAATTAAACCAAATCCAATAAAGCTTTCAAAAATTTCAAATCCTTTCCTTTATTTTCTCATTTTTTTCATTGCTTAAGTTTTTTTTAAATTTTATTTTTATTTAAACATATAATGTAACCCCACCACCCTCTCCCAACCCCCCTCCCTCCCACCCCCCTCAGTTTGTTTTATGACATTAAGAGTCTCTTTTGGTTTGTCTCCCTCCCGATCCCATCTTGTTTCATTTTTTCTTTTCCTACCCCCTTAACCCCCACCTGCTTAAGTTTATTTTATTTCCTTTTCTTCCTTATTATAATAAAAAATAAAAAATTCAACCTTAGAATCATTGCAGATAAAACAAATAAAAACAAAGATTAGCATAATGAACACTGATTATTCTGTTAATAACTTGATAGATAGCCTTCTGGATAGTTTTTAATACATCTTTAAAAGTGATCAAGCCACACCTATTCTTTTGAAAATTATCAGAAACTATATAACCAATTCCATCCCGTGAACATTTAGGTTGTTTCCAACTAACCCTTTTATTGGATATCGTGTTGTTTCCAACTGGTTCCCTCCACCCCCCTTTTTTTTAAGGGAGAGAGAGCATGAGTGAGGCGAAGGGGCAGAGGGAGGGGGAAAGGGAGAAGCAGATTCCCCACTGAGCTCAGAGCTTATCTGGGGCTCCATATGGGGCTGGATCCCAGGACCTTGAGATCATGACCTGAGACAAAGTTGGACACTTAACCGACCGAGCCACCTAGAAGCCTCTCCAACTGTTAGATATTAGGTTATTTCCAACTCATTATGTTGTATTACTTACTGCTACTGTAACATATTACTACAAATTTAGTAGCTTAAAACAAAACTAACTTATTCTCTTACAGTTCTGCACATTAGAAATCTGAATCATTTTCATTAGGCTAAAGTCGGAATGTCAACAGGGCCAGTTCCTTCTGGAGGCTGTGAGTGGTCAGTTCATTCCCTTGCCTTTTCCAGCTTCTAGAAGCTTCCAGCATTCTAATCTCTGCTTTTGTCACATTGCCTTCACTTTTGTATGGTATCTCCCCCTACTTTCCTGTTATGAGGACATTTGTGATTATATCATTGGGCCCACCTGGATAATTCAGGGTACTTTTTACATCTCAAGGCCCTTAATCACATCTTAGGGCCCATAATCGCATCTGCAAACATGTTATATATCATGTAACGTATTTCTAGGTTCCAGGGATTAAAATATGCGCATCTTCAGGGGCCACTATTCATCCAGCCAATAACAACCAGTATAAACAACGTGAGCAGGTAAAACAAATCCTGAAAATGTTATGAAATGAGATAACAATGTTTAAAGACACCTGAGCAGCTGTAAAACTGCCAAAATTTCTAATACTGCCCAAAAGAGGGGCCAGTGGTGTCCATTTTAACCAAGACATTTCAAACAGCTTGAGGTCTTGACCAGCCTGTCTTCCACAAATTCCCTAAAGTCCACTATGTAAGGACAAAGAAAAGTAAATCAGGTGGGCTGTGGGGAGTTTTGGGTCTCAGGATATGATTCTCGGAGGGAGTGAAAAGTAAGTGGAGAGATGAAGGAAAAGCAGTGGATCAGGTGATGGGGGCTATGGGAGAAAGGTCCTGACACAGGGGATGTGGTGCATACGTGAGTAAGGAAAGCCCTGCAGGTAAAAGAGAGTGTCCTGTGTTTCAGGAACTGGCAGCAGGTTTCTGTGGCTGGTAGTATATTTTGAGTTGGCAGTGGGAGGGGGACGCTGCTAAAGAGGAAGCTGGTTAGTTAACCGGGAGCTGGGATCAAAGTGGACCTCCCAAGGCCTGTTGTGTATAGGTTTTATCTTAAGGCAATTGCAGAGCCCTTGAAAATGACCTGGGTTTTCTGCTATGTGAGCTTAATATTGCTAAAATAGCAATACTCCCCACACTGCTCTATGTTAGTCTCTCTCTCTTTTTTAAAGTAAGCTCTATGCCCCGTGTGGGGCCTGAACTCATGACCCTGAGATCAAGTGTCATGTGCTCTACCAGCTGAGCCAGCCAGATGCCCTTCCACATTGATCTACAGCTTTCACAAAAATCCCTGTCAAGATTCCTCCTTTTTTTTCTTCTAAAAATTAATGAGCTGATGATCCTACAATGAAAGGAAAAAGGCCCAGAATTGTTAAAACAACCTTGAAAGAATAAAAAGTTTGGAGGACTTAAATTTCCTGATTTTAGAACTTACTCCAAAACTAGAGTCATGGAATAGCACAACAGTGTGAAGCTTCAGGAGAGACATAGAGATAAGTGGAATAAAAACCTTTACCTTTATAGTCAGTTGATTTTTGACAAGGGACCCAAGATAATTTAATGGGGAAAAAATAATCTTTCCAATGAGTGGTGTCAGAATTGTTGGTTATTTATAATTTAAACAACAACAGCATGAACTTAGACCTCACTTGATATCATTCATAAAAGTCAACCCAAAGTATATCGTAAACCTAAATTTAAGAGTTAAGGTTTAAAGGTATCTAGAAGAGAAGGTATATAGCTTTCTTTGAGTCATTAACTATTAGGGACATGCAATTCAGAACATGTCCACAATGAGATACCCCTTCATATCCACATTGTAGTGGCCCGTAGTGGCCCGTAGTGTTATTTGTAATAACAAATAGTGGCAAAGATGTGGAGATCCTGGGACTGTCATACATTGCTGTGGGAATGGTACAGCTATGTTAGAAAAGAGTTCGGCACTTTCTCAAAATGTTAAACATAGAGTAACCCTGAGACCAGCAATTCCACTCAGGCATCCACACCAAGCATTGTATAAGAATGTTTCCAGCAGCACTGTTCATAACAGCCAAAGAGTGGAAGGAACCCAAATGCTCATCAACTGATGAATGGACAGATATGATGTGGCCTATCCATACGACGGAGTTACGGGCAATAAAAAGGCTATAATAAGATGGAGTAAAGTCCTGATACATGCTAAAACAAGGATGACCCTTGGAAACACCATGCGAAGTGAAAGAAGCCAGTAAGAAGCCACCTATTTTATGATTCCATTTATATAAATACCCAGAATAGGGAAAGCTTTGGCAGCAGGAAAGTAGATTAGTGATTGTCTAGGTTTGAAGGTAGAGGTGATGGAGAGTGGGGGATGATTACTAATGGGAATGGGCTTCTTTTTGTGGGATGAAAATGTTCTAAAATTAGATGGTGGTGATGGTTGCACAAGTAGGCAAATATGCTAAAAATTTGAACTGCACACTCTTAATAGGTGAATTTTATGATATGTAAATTACATTTCAATAAGGATGTATACATTTTTAAAAAATGTACTGGGGATTGACATAGTCAATTTCCATCAGCGTGGGAATGGAAATAGAAGGGGCCCAAGATTGGATACAGTCAGGCAGGTTAAATTTTTCAGGCATGAGTTCAAGCTGGTCAGGTTGTTTTCATTTCAAATTTTATTAAAAATAGATGCTTATTCTCTAGATGTGTGTGATGATAAGGTTTCCTCTTCCTAGTCAACTGCTGACCGTCTTCACCATTTTTGTTCCAGTGCAGCACACTGTGGCTCGGTCACACGGGACTCAGCCAGGGAGAAAGGATGCTCTAGGTTTTATGTGATAAGAGTTTGTTGCTTAGTGCGTCAGTTGACTTAGAGACAGGGGATTAATCAGGCTGTCAGATTGTTCCCCTGAAAATAGATGCAGCACAAGAAATAGTAACCTATGGCTTTCTCAGTTCAGCAAGGCGCCTGGTTAAAATTTTGTATGCCTGCCATGTCTGAGTGTCTCTCTCCTTGACTGTAATCAAGGGCTTTCTCTATTTAGATGTACAGGAGGTTCTAACAAGTTGTTAGTATTGATGGGTTTAAAAAACAATCCCAAAGCTTGCTTTTTAACGTATCCCAGGGCCATTCATCAATGATTTGCACTTCACATACTAATATACATATGAAAATGAATTTATTTTTAGTCTTCCTTTCTTCTCATGATAAAGATACTGGCAAACCATAATGTCATAATATCACAAAATTCAATACAAGTAACAATCCTTTAACTGTTGGAGACAAACATTAAAAAAACTAATATATTTTGTAAAGCAAAAACAGCAATTTAAACATATATAACTAGGGGTCGTGTTCATTTCTTGGCTGTTTTAGAAGGACAACTCTGCATGAGAAATGAGAAAATAAGGTGGATTATTGTGTCCATTCATCTGATGGTGTGGCGTGGATATTATCTAGGATTCTAAATGATTATAAAGCTAAAGGGATGACAGAGGAATATAAAGGTCAAATGCCATCTGACAAGTTGTGTCTGACCATGCGACAGTAGCCAGCCATGAGTTCACCGATGGCTCTAATGCTTGGGCTTTTCAGAAGCACATAGAACCGTCATCCACAGTTGATTTGGAGTTGTACGTTTTCCTGTAAATCATGGATCAGCCTTTAAGTACTCCTTTAGCTTTTGTTAATAAGATGGTTCTTGTAACCTTTAGAAGCTCAGGTGTTTTCCTTTGTTTGAAGCCAGAGACAAGTCTAGGCAGAATCTATTATTGCTCCTGGAAGGGAGCCTGACCTTTGCCAGGGCCCTTGGAGAACAGCTAGGATCAAACAGGTTTGGGGGAAGGTGGTGAAGACCTACAGACTCAGATGCAGGAGTCTGGGTGCAGACATGTGGCACTAAATACTCATGGCCATTTGCACTAACGTTCATCTGGTGTCTTTTGCCTTGACTGAGAGTAACCGAAATCGGTCCTATGGAAATGCTAATTAGGTTCAAAGTATGACTGAAAGAAGAATCTCATCTCAATAGTTAATAAAACAACTTGCCACTGCTTGTTGTGACAGCATAGAGTTAAGCTGCCATTGGATATGAGCCTTGAGAACTTGAACCCCACTGACTCCTTAGGATCCATGGACTCTGAAAAAGGCTCCTTCGTCCAAAGCCTGCTGTTTGGGGGTGAGGGCCTGGTGGTCCAGGGAGATGAAGAGAGGGCTGGGTAGCAAAGAAGCCAGATCTAGGACCCAATCTTAGGGACTCAGTCTGTGTCCTGTCTCCCAACCACATGGGTTTTGTATCTGCATGTTAGCATGTACTCGCTGTGTGAACTCCCATCTCTTCAGTTGTAAAACGAACAAAAGAAAACTAGGCATGTAGGATGTTATAAGCAAAAAATGAGGTGTTGAGCATCCATCACTGCCTTTAATAAAAACCCTCTGCAGAAGAGCCCTGATGTTGTTTTCCTATTATTTGCCTCATCTTTGATGAATTCTACTACATTTGGAAAACGTAGTCTTTGTGGCCTCTGGTAAGATATACTGTCATCGTGGGAATTATGAAAACATTGCTACCAGATGCTGCTGCACCAATTGGAGGCCTCATCAACATCGAATCTTGTTCCTGATCCATGTGGAAACAATCTGTAAGATGTAAAATGCTATAAAAATGCTAGTTTTTGTTATTCATGTAACAATATATTTAAGTGATTTTTTCCCCCTTTTTTAGTGGTCCCTAGCATAGCTCTTGCCCAGAGGATTAAGACAGATCTGTTTTCATGATAAACGTATCTTTGTGCAAGGGTAGCCCTTGGTAACAAGATGGGTAACTGCTTAGAAACAGCTGCCTACTGGTAAGAAAGAGAGCAAACATGAGGGAAGAATAGTTCCAGATAGTTCCAAGAAAGGCCAGCCTTTATAGCTCAAGAGAGGTATTTTCAGGTTGCTGGTGAGGAGTGGTCTGTCAGCCAGAGTGCCAACTGGTTTGGATGAAGCCAGACTCTGAAGCATACCAGGGAAGAGAGTCCTCTGGAAATCTCTGTTTTTCCTTAAATCTTTCCAATAACATTTTGAAAGTCTGTGGGTAACACCTGCAGACCATCCACATTTTAGAAAACTAAGACTAGTCAGACATTCAACAGATGGAAGTGTCACTCACTCCAAGGCAAAGGGTATGCTCACTTGTGAAGTCTTTGTTGGCTGTGGGGAGACCAAGCTATGGGAAGCTATGGGAAGTAATAGTAATGGGAGAGACTCTCTTTGGGGATTCCCCAGCGTCAGAGATGACACTTAATCAACAAATGTATGCTGGAAATCCTTCTGCGGTCAAGGTGAAGGAAATGACTTCTCTATGGAGGTTGGTGGGACGCAGGTGACTGACAGTGCTACTGATATGATGGTGATGTGTGTGTGTGTGTGTGTGTGTGTGTGTGTGTGTGTAGTGAGGCTGGTAGGGGAGTTGATTGTGCATGTATGGAGGCATTGTAAAAAAGAAGTAGGATTTTTTTTTTGCCGTCTCATTTTTTTCTGTTTATAAAAGAAATACAAGAATATTGTTGAACATATGGGAAAATATAGAAAAGTATAAAGAAGAAAATTAAAATCACCCACAATCTACCATGAAAAAGTAATGAAAAATACTGATGGGGTGTTGACCCGGACTGGAAATGAACACAAAATTGTGACTATTGGTTTGTTAAAATAGTGGGGAAAGTGATTTTTCGGCCTTTTTTCCTCTTGGGATTTCAATTTGCAGTAGTTTTTTTTTTCTAGTGCTTTTAATAGAAATATATGGGCAAAAGAGAACTATAACATACTGGTAAATTTTATAAATTTAGAACAACTGTATATGCTGCTTTGTTCTGTTATCTCCACTTTAAGCATATTGTGAGCTTTTCCCTTGTATTTTTCTAAACCATGATTTAAATAGCTCCTTTGTATTTCATCATGTGGGTAGATTATAAGTGATCTTAAAAATTCTCTATTGTATACATTTAGATCCATATTTACTATTATAAATAAAACCATACTTAATATCCTTATACATAATGTGGGTATGGATCTCTATGGCTTCCTTGAGATAACTATTTCAAAGTAAAATTCCATGAACAAAGGGTATACACATTTTTCATGCTCCTGATACATATTATTGGATTGTTCTCTGAAAATCCTCTATGAATTTATACTCCAAGGGGAGATGTTTGAGAAGAATCAAAGGGGGACCTGGAGAAAGAAATTGGGAGACATCTCTGAGAGGAGACTAGCAAGAAGGCAGATGAGAAGGGATTCTTAGGAAAGAACCCAGAAATTCTCAGGCCCTTGTGTCAGAAGAAGAAGAAGAGGAAGAAGAAGGGGAAGAAGAAAAAGGGGAAGAAGACAGGGCAGAGAAGGAGAAAGAGAAGAAGAAAAAGAAGACAGGGAAGAAGAGGAAGAGGAAAGAGAGAGAAAAGCAGAAGCAGCAGAAGCAGAAGAAAAAGAAGAGAGGTAGGAGGAGGAAGAGAAGAAGATTATTTCTTTTTTTTTTTTAAGATTTTATTTATTCATTTGACAGAGATCACAAGTAGGTGGAGAGGCAGACAAAGAGAGAGGGGGAAGCAGGCTTCCCGCTGAGTAGAGAGCCCGATGTGGGGCTTGATCCCAGGACCCTGGGTTCATGACCTGAGCCGAAGGCAGAGGCTTAACCCACTGAGCCACCCAGGTGCCCCTTGATAACACTTTTAACATTGGTTGTTTCTCCTGTACTCACCTTAGTCAGATGACAAGCAGAAACAAATGCTTGGTTGTAGGATTTCTTGTTTTTCTATGGGCTGAATTTGGCAAGGCAAAGAAGAGAAAGAAGAACACATCTATGTCATTTGCTGGGCAAGTTTGATCTGAATGGGTATGTAGATGCCAAAAATCCCTCACTTGTTATTGGAGGATTGTTTTCTATTCATTACAAGATCATCCTGGCAAATGAGTCTATTTTGGAGGCAGTATCCACAAAACACTAAAGATAAGCTGCTTTTCTTGTCTTCTTTTTCATCAGGCACAAGTGGTGGGGATGAAGGAGTACGGGGTGTGGGAGTCAGAGTCTGGAACTGGGGCTATGACTCTGACTCTATTTATTTGATGTAGGAAACATACTGCCTGTTTCTGGGCCTCAGTTTCTCCAAGGTGGACACTCTAGGAGTCCTAGAAAAGAAGCGAGAAAAGCTTGGCCTCAAGGGGGTCCTTTCCCACTTCTGTACTTCAGAAAGAAAAAAAAGTTTGTACAAGAGAGCACAGGGCTCTTCAGAGGGTGGTCTGTGGACCAGCAACATCAGCAGCACCTTTAAGCTTGTTAAAAATGTGGCATCTCAGGCTGCCTCCCACATCTGCCCAGTCAGAATCAGCATTTTGACAAGACCTCCTAGTGATTTACATGCACATGAAGGTTTGAGAAGGGTGGGATTTGGGACAATTTTTCTTTCATTCTCTGATCTCTATTATGATATTAACAGTACTGTTATACAATGTATACCTTTTTTCTGCCAGAAAATTTCTCTAAATCCTAACTTCATTTAGGTCAACCAAAGCAAGAATTAAAATACTCTTTCCCCTTCCATTTCACTGCCTTTCTCTTCTCTGAACATTTTCAGAATAATAGAAAAGTCTTCCTCTTCTGTATACTTTAGCTGATGGCCAAGCAAAAGTAGTATCTTGTTAACATTGGAAAACAAGACTTCTCCTAACCCAACTTGAATTTCTAGATCAGGTCTAGCAAGGCTAATGGTGCCAAAATGAAATTACTACCAGATTAGAACCAGTTTGGGCCCTGAGCACAACCTGAGCTAGGCCAGTCCCAATGGGATGCTCCAACCAGGGGGGGAAAGTTACATCACAGGGAGGATTACTGAGGGTCTTGGAGAACACTGGGGATGGAGATGGGAGGAAACTTGCTGACAGGATGGGTGAAAATGAATTATAATTTTGAAGACCATTTATCAATTCTTAAAATGGAATTTTAATATCCAATATATACATATATATTCAAGATGGACTAAGGTACTGGGAAAGTTTTAGCTTGGAATAGCATAAACATGAACAATTTGGGTTTCAGGCTCAGAGACAAGAGGAACACCCCATGATGCCCTGCATTCCTGAGCCACACTGAGGATAAGGAACTGGATTTTTAGATATCCTGGACTCCATGAAACAAGCTTCACACACAACATCATGCATTAGCAGCAACACTGAATCAGTAGATGATGAAGAAATCCTTTCAAAGACTCCTCAGAGTTCATATTAAAGTTAAGATGGAATAAATACACACCTTATCTCTCCCACTGATTACAGTTAAAATCACTGGACATAACGTATAAAGCAACTATCAGACTACTCTGCAAATTAAATAAGAAAAGGTAGACTAAGTAAGAGAATCAAAATATCCCTGACACAGTGAATAATTTTTAAAATGAGACTTACTTCTTGTGCACACACATACACGCACGCGTGTGCACGAGTTCGCGCGCGCGCGCGTGCACGCACACACACACACACACACACTTTAGCTATGAAAAGAATGCCAAGATTCCAACCATAGTGGACATGCCAAATCATTTCTTTTAATGAAAGGGGTGTATTTTTATTAAAAACTTATCTATTGGCTTTTTTCCAGTTAGTCTTGCTAGGAAGATAACCTTCAAAAATTCTGGTGAAAAGCGAGGAACAAATTAAGTGTATTTACAAAATGTAAGTACTATGATAAGCTCTAGGTTTCATTATATATTTTAGAGATTGAATGTGTAAACTTCTATGATAAATAATTAACTGACTCTAGAACAATGTAGCTGTGAGCCAAAGCCCTTCTCATCCCTCTTACCTTTGCTTCCCTGCAAGGAAGGGGAAGAATTAGAAGGTCCAGGAAAGAGATAAGTGAGATTGATTGCTATCCTTTCATTTTGCCAACAACATTACTGCTTATCCATCCCTCTAATGATATTTCAAACATGTAGCATGAAATAAGATCAAAGGAAAAGAGTAAAGATTTAATTGTATAAGAAGTTGCTAAGGATCACCTGGGTAGTTCAGTACATTAAGCATCTGCCTTTGGCTCAGGTCATCATCTTGGGGTCCTGGGATTGAGCCCCATGTAGGGCTCTCTGCTCAGCAGGGAGTCAGCTTCTCCCTCTCCCTCTATGTGTTCTCTCTCTCTCTCACTCTCTCAAATAAATAAACCTTTAAAAAAAGTTGGTATAATTTACAGCATCCATTTATAATCATAATTACCATGCAGCCTCATAGAAATGCTTACTATATAATGTAAAATGCCCAATATAAAATTGTGTCTAACTGTGTTCACAACTATGCAAAAATTATGGATGATACTAGAGAATCTCTGTCTGGAGAAATAAAACCCCTTTCTGGAGAAATAAAAGAACCAAAGTCTAACAAAGTTGAAATTTAAAAAGCTATTAATGAGATGCAATAAAAAATGGAAGCTCTTATGATAGGATAAATGAGCCAGAAGAGAGAATTAATGATATAGAAGACCAAATGGGGACGCCTGGATGGCTCAGTTGGTTAAGCGGCTGCCTTCGGCTCAGGTCATGATCCCAGCATCCTGGGATCGAGTCCCACATTGGGCTCCTTGCTCGGCAGGGAGCCTGCTTCTTCCTCTGCCTCTGCCTGCCACTCTGCCTGTACTCGCTTTCTCTCTCTCTCTCTAACAAATAAATAAATAAAAATCTTTAAAAAAAAAAAAAGAAGACCAAATGATGGAGAATAAAGAAGCTGAAAAAAAGAAAAAAGATAAACAACTACTAGACCACAAGGGGAGAATTTGAGAGATAAGTGACACCATAAGATGAAACAATATTAGAATAATTAGGATCCCAGAAGAAGAAGAAAGAGAGAGGGGCAGAAGGTATACTGGAGCAAATTATAGCAGAGAATTTACTGAATTTGGGGAAGGGAACCAGCATCAAAATCCAGAGGGCACAGAGAACCCCTCTCAAAATCAATAAAAATAGGTCCATACCCCATAGTCTAATAGTAAAACTTAACAAGTCTCAGTGACAAAGAAAAAATCCTGAAAGCAGCTCAGGACAAAAGGTCTGTAACATACAATGGTAGAAATATTAGTTAGGCAGCAGACCTATCCACAGAGACCTGGCAGGCCAGAAAGGACTGGCATAATATATTCAGAGCACTAAATGATAAAAATATGTAGCCAAAAATACTATATCCAGCTAAGCTGTCATTGAAAATAGAAGGAGAGATAAAAAGCTTCCAGGACAAACAAAAACTGAAAGAATTTGTAAACACCAAACCAGCCCTACAGGAAATATCAAAAGGGGTCCTCTAAGCAAAGGGAGAACCTAGCTACTCTTCTACTACTACTCTACTACTCTCTACAAAGAATAGTAGACCAGCAAGGAACAGAGACAATATACAATAATAGTTACCTTCCAGGCAATAGAATGGCACTAAATTAATATCTTTCAATAGTTATTCTGAATGTAAATGGGCTAAATGCCCCAATCAAAAGACACAGGGTGTCAGAATGGATAAAACACAAGACCCATCGATATGCTATCTGCAAGAAAGTAATTTTATACCCAAAGACACATCCAGATTTAAAGTGAGGGGGTGGGAAATAATTTACCATGCTAATGGACATCAAAAGAAAGCTGGGGTGGCAATCTTTATATCAGATCAATTAGATTTTAAGACAAAGACTATAATAAGAGATGAGGAAGAACATTATATCATACTGAAAGGGTCTGTCCAAAAGAAGATCTAACAATTTTAAATATCTACGCTTCTAACATGGGATCAATCAATTATATAAGCTAATTAATAGCAAAATCAAAGAAACACATTGACAATAATACAATTATAGTAGGGGACTTTAACACCCCCTCACTGAAATGGACAGATCATCTAACCAAAAGATCAACAAGGAAATAAAGACTTTAAATGACACACTGGACCAGATGAATATCATAGGTATATTCAGAACATTCCAACCCAAAGCAACAGAATACACATTCTTCTCCAGTACACATGAAACATTCTCAGAATAGATCACATCTTCGGTCACAAATCAGGTCTCAACTGGTACCAAAAGATTGGGATCATTCCCTGCATATTTTCAGACCACAATGCTCTGAAGCTAGAACTCAATCACAAGAGGAAAGTTGGAAAGAACTCAAATACATGGAGACTAAAGAGCATCCTACTAAAGAATTAATTGGTCAACCAGGAAATTAAAGAAGGATTGAAAAAGTTCATGGAAACAAATGATAATGAAAACACAACTGTTCAAAATCTGTGGGACACAGCAAAGGTGGTCCTGAGAGGAAAGTATGTAGCAACACAAGCCTTTCTCAAGAAACAAGAAAGGTCTCAAGTACACAACTTAACCCTACACCTAAAGGAGCTGGCAAAAGAACAGCAAAGAAAGCCTAAACCCAGCAGGAGAAGAGAAGTCATAAATATCAGAGCAGAAATCAATGAAATAGAAACCAAAAGAACAGTAGAACAGATCAACGAAATGAGGAGCTGGTTCTTTGAGAGAATTAGTAAGATTGATAAACCCCTGGCCAGACTTACCAAAAAGAAAATAGAAAGGACCCAAATAAGTAAAATCATGAATGAAAAAGGAGAGATCACAACCAACACCAAAGAAATACAAACAATTATAAGAACATATTATAAGCAACTATGCACCAGCAAATTTGAAAATCTGGAAGAAATGGATGTGTTCCTAGAGACGTGTAAACTACCAAAACTGAACCAGGAAGAAATAGAAAACCTGAACAGACCCATAACAAGTAAAGAGATTGAAGCAGTAATAAAAAATTCTCCCAACAACAACAACAACAAAAATTCTCCCAACAAACAAGAGCCCAGGGCCAGATGGTTTCCCAGGGGACGTCTACTAAACATTTAAAGAATTAATACCTATCCTCCTGAAACTGTCCCAAAAAATAGAAATAGAAGGAAAAGTTCCAAACTCATTTTATGAGGCCAGCATTACCTTGATCCTCAAACCAGACAAAGACCCTATCAAAAAGGAGAATTATAGACCAATATCCCTGATGAACATGGATGAAAAATTCTCACCAAAATACTAGCCAATAAGATTCAACAGTACATTAAAAAGATTATTGATGATGACCAAGTGGGATTTATTCCAGGGCTGCAAGGTTGGTTCAACATCCACAAATCAATCAATGTGATGCAATACATTAATAAAAGAAAGAACAAGAATCATATGAAACTCTCAATAGATGCTGAAAAAACATTTGACAAAGTACAGCATCCTTTCTTGATCAAAACTCTTCACAGTGTGGGGGTAGAAGGTACATACCTCAATATCATCAAAGCCATCTATGAAAAACTCACAGCGAATATCATTCTTAAGGGGGAAAAACAGAGCTTTTCCGCTAAGATCAAGAACACAGTAGGGATGTCCACTATTACCACTACTATTCAACAGAGTACTAGACATCTTAGCCTCAGCAATCAGACAACAAAAAGAAATAAAAGGCATCTGAATTGGCAAAGAAGAAGTCAAAATCTCACTCTGCAGATGATATGACACTATATGTGGAAAACCCAAAGACTCCACTCCAAAACTGCTAGAACTCAAAAAGGAATACAGTAAAGTGTCAGGACATACAGTCAAAGCACAGGAATCAGTTACATTTCTATACACCAACAAGACAAGAAAGAGAAATTAAGGAGTCAGTCCCATTTACAATTGCACCCAAAACATAAGATACCTAGGAATAAGTCTAACCAAAGAGACAAATAATCTGTACTCAGAAAACTCTACTAAGTAGTCATGAAAGAAATTGAAGAAAACACACACAAAAAATGGAAAAATGTTTCATCCTCATGGATTGGAAAGAACAAATATTGTGAAAATGTCTATGCTAGAGCAATATACACATTTATTTCTTTTATTTTTTATTTTTAAAAAAAATTTTTATTTAAGCTTTTTAAATTTAAACATATAATGTAACCCCACCACCCTCTCCAAACCCCTCTCCCCCCCACGCCCCTCAGTTTGTTTTATGACATTTAGAGTCTCTTTTGGTTTGTCTCCCTCCCGATCCCATCGTTTCATTTTTTTTTTCCTACCACCTTAACCCCCACCCCCGTTGCATCTCCACTTCCTCATATCAGGGAGATCATGTGATAGTTGTCTTTCTCCAGTTGACTTATTTCGCTAAGCATAATATGCTCTAATTCCATCCATGTCGTCGCAAAAGGTAAGATTTCATTTCTTTTGATGGCTGCATAGTATTCCATTGTATATATATACCACTTCTTCTTTATCCATTCATCTGTTGATGAACATCTAGGTTCTTTCCATAACTTGGCTATTGTGGACATTGCTGCTATAAACATTCAGGTACACGGGCCCCTTTGGATGACTACGTTTGTATCTTTAGGGTAAATACCCAGTAGTGCAATTGCTGGGTCATAAGGTAGCTCTATTTTCAATTTTTTGAGGAACCTCCATGCTGTTTTCCAGAGTGATTGCACCAGCTTGCATTCCCACCAACAGTGAAGGAGGGTTCCCCTTTCACCACATCCTCGCCAGCATCTGTCATTTCCTGACTTGTTCATTTTAGCCATTCTGACTGGTGTGAGGTGGTATCTCATTGTGGTTTTGATTTGTATTTCCCTGATGCCCAGTGATGTGGAGCACTTTTTCATGTGTCTGTTGGCCATCTGGATGTCTTCTTTGCAGAAATGTCTGTTCATGTCCCCTGCCCATTTCTTGATCGGATTATTTGTTCTTTGGGTGTTGAGTTTGATAAGCTCTTTCTAGATTTTGGATACTAGCCCTTTATCTGATATGTCGTTTGCAAATACCTTCTCCCACTCTGTCAGGTGTCTTTTGGTTTTGTTGACTGTTTCCTTTGTTGTGCAAAAACTTTTGATCTTGATGAAGTCCCAATAGTTCATTTTTTCCCTTGCTTCCCTTGCCTTTGGCATTGTTCCTAGGAAGAAGTTGCTGCGGCTGAGGTCGAAGAGGTTGCTGCCTGTGTTCTCCTCAAGGATTTTGATGGATTCCTTTCTCACGTTGAGGTCCTTCATCCATTTTGAGTCTATTTTCATGTGTGGTGTAAGGAAATGGTCCAATTTCATTTTTCTGCATGTGGCTGTCCAATTTTCCCAACACCATTTGTTGAAGAGGCTGTCTTTTTTCCATTGGATATTCTTTCCTGCTTTGTCAAAGATTAGTTGACCATAGAGTTGAGGGTCTATTTCTGGGTCCTCTATTCTGTTCCATTGATCTATGTGTCTGTTTTTGTGCCAGTACCATACTGTCTTGATGATGACAGCTTTGTAGTAGAACTTGAAGTCTGGAATTGTGATGCCACCAACTTTGGCTTTCTTTTTCAATATTCCTTTGGCTATTCGAGGTCTTTTTTGGTTCCATATAAATTTTAGGATTATTTGTTCCATTTCTTTGAAAAAATTGGATGGGATTTTGATAGGCATTGCATTAAATGTGTAGATAGCTTTAGGTAGCATAGACATTTTCACAATATTTTTTCTTCCAATCCATGAGCATGGAACATTTTTCCATTTCTTTGTGTCTTCCTCAATTTCTTTCATGAGTACTTTATAGTTCTCTGAGTATAGATTCTTTGCTTCTTTGGTGAGGTATATTCCTAGGTATCTTATGGTTTTGGGTTTAATTGTAAATGGGATTGACTCCTTAATTTCTCTTTCTTCTGTCTTGTTGTTTGTGTAAAGAAATGCAACTGATTTCTGTGCATTGATTTTATATCCTGACACTTTACTGAATTCCTGTACAAGCTCTAGCAGTTTTGGAGTGGAGCCTTTTGGGTTTTCCACATATAGTATCATATCATCTGCAAAGAGTGATAGTTTGACTTCTTCTTTGCCGATTTGGATGCCTTTAATTTCTTTTTGTTGTCTGATTGCTAAGGCTAGGACTTCTAGTACTATGTTGAATAGCAGTGGTGATAGCGGACATCCATGCCGTGTTCCTGACCTTAACGGAAAAGTTCTCAGTTTTTCTCCATTGAGAATGATACTTGCAGTGGGTTTTTCATAGATGGCTTTGATAATATTGAGGTATGTGCCTTCTAT
>ML108465.1:26054-53101 GCA_003697995.1 Taxidea taxus jeffersonii
TATTTCCTGTAGAGCTGGTTTGGTGTTTACAAACTCTTTCAGTTTTTGTTTGTCCTGGAAGCTTTTAATCTCTCCTTCTATTTTCAATGATAACCTAGCTGGATAAAGTATTCTTGGCTGCATGTTTTTCTCGTTTAGTGCTCTGAATATATCATGCCAGTTCTTTCTGGCCTGCCAGGTCTCTGTGGAAAAGTCTGCTGCCAATCTAATATTTTTACCATTGTATGTTACAGACTTCTTGTCCCGTGCTGCTTTCAGGATTTTCTCTTTGTCGCTAAGACTTGTAAATTTTACTATTAGATGGCGGGGTGTGGACCAATTCCTATTGATTTTGAGGGGTTTTCTCTGCACCTCCTGGATTTTGATGCTTGTTCCCCTTGCTATATTAGGGAAATTCTCTACAATAATCCTCTCTAGTATATCTTCTGCTCCTATTTCTCTTTCTTCTTCTTCTGGAATCCCAATTATTCTAATGTTGTTTCATCTTATGGTATCACTTATCTCTCGAATTCTCCCCTTGTGGTCCAGTAGTTGTTTGTCTCTCTTTTGCTCAGCTTCTTTATTCTCTGTCATTTGGTCTTCTATATCACTAATTCTTTCTTCTGCCTCATTTATCCTAGCAGTAAGAGCCTCCATTTTTGATTGCACCTCATTAATAGCTTTTTAAATTTCAACTTGATTAGATTTTAGTTCTTTTATTTCTCCAGAAAGGGCTTTTATGTCTCCTGACAGGGTTTCTCTAATATCTTCCATGCCTTTTTCGAGCCCGGCTAGAACCTTGAGAATCATCATCCTAAATTCCAGATCTGACATATTACCAATGTCTGTATTGATTAGATCCCTAGCCTTCGGTCCTGCCTCCTGTTCTTTCTTTTGTGGTGAGTTTTTCTGCCTTGTCATTTTGTCCAGACAAGGACAAAATGTTCTCCTTGTTAAGTGAACTTGGTCTTGGCTGGATCTTTGATCTTCTGGGGGAGGGGCCTGTTGTAGTGATTCTCAAGTGTCTCTGCCCCAGGTGGAATTGCACTGCCCTTACCAGGGTCCGGGCTAAGTAATCCTCTCAGGTTCGCTTTCAGAAGCTTTTGTTCCCTGAACACTTTCCGTAGAGTTCCGGAGGACAGGAATGAAAATGGCGGCCTCCCAATCTCCGGTTCAGAGGAGCCGAGAGCTAGGGGCCCCAGTCTTCAGTGCGCCTTCAGAGAAAAGCGTTTAATCACTCCTGTCTCCCCAGCCTCCGTTTGCGCTCAGAGACTGCGCTCGGAGAAAATCGCGCGTAATCAGTCCCATCTCACTGGTTTCTGGGAGCGCTTCGAGCTCACCCAGCCTGTGACCAAGCGTCTCTGTCTCTGGCAGAGTCCCACCTGGAGTCTCCGAACCCCGTAGATCCCTGAGCTCTCCTGGGTCGGAGTCTCCCCGGATCTTGTGGGGACCCCTCGCACAGAGCACCGGACCGTGCCACAGAGCACTGGTCCATGTCACAGACCACTATGAAACCTCGGCTCTGTCTCCGCAGCCGGCTTCCCCGCTCTAATACCTGTGAGCTCTGCGACACTCAGACACCCCCGATCCTTCTGTGACCCCGCGGGACCAGGAATCCATCAAAACCCTTGAGAAGAACACAGGCAGCAACTTCTTCGACCTCAGCCACAGCAACTTCTTCCTAGAAACATCGCCAAAGGCAAAGGAAGCAAGGATGAATGAACTATTGGGACTGCATTAAGATAAAAAGTTTTGGGGCACTTGGGTGGCTCAGTGGGTTAAAGCCTCTGCCTTTGGCTCAAGTCATGATCCCAGGGTCCTGGGATCGAGCCCCACATCGGGCTCTCTGCTCCGTGGGGAGCCTGCTTCCTCCTCTCTCTCTCTGCCTGCCTCTCTGCCTACTTGTGATCTCTGTCTAATAAATAAATAAAATATTTTTTAAAAAAAGATAGAAAGTTTTTGCACAGCAAAGGAAATAGTCAACAAAAGACAACTGACAGAATGGGAGAAGATATTTGCAAATGACATATCAGGTAAAGGGTGAGTATCCAAAATCTATAAAGAACTTATCAAACTCAACACAATCCAATCAAGAAATGGGCAGAAGACATGAATGAACATTTTTGCAAAGAAGACATCGAAATGGCCAGCAGACACATGAAAAAGTGCTCAACATCACTGGGTATCAGGGAAATACAAATCGAAACCACAGTGAGATACCATTTCATACCAGTCAGAATGGCTGAAATTAACCAGTTAGGAAATAACAGGTGCTGACGAGGATGTGGAGAAAGGGGAACCCTCCTATGTTGTTGGTGGAAATGCAAGCTGGTGCAGCCACTCTGGAAAACAGCATGGAAGTTACTGAAAAAGTTGAAAATAGAACTATCCTATGACCCAGCAATTGGACTACTGGGTATTTCCCTAAAGATGCAAATGTAGTGATATGAAGGGGCATGTGCACCCAAATGTTTATAACAGCAATGTCCATAATAGCCAAACTATGGAAAGAGGCTTGATGTCCATCAACAGATGAATGGATAAAGAAGATGTGGTATTTATACATATAATGGAATACTATGCAGCCATCACAACCCCCAAATCTTGGCATTTGCATTGATATGGATGGAACTAGAGGGTATTATGTTAAGTGAAATAAGTCAATCAGACAAAAACAAGTATCATATGATTCCTCTTATATGAGGAATTTGAGAGGCTGGGCATGGACTCTTGGGGGGAAGGGAGAGAAAAATGAAACAAAATGGGCCTGGGGAGGGAGACAAACCAAAAGAGACCCTTAATCTCAGGAAACAAAGTGAGGACTGCTGGAGCAGGGGAGGGATATGGTGGCTGGGTGATGGACATTGGGGAGGGTTGTGCTATGGTGAGCACTGTGAATTATGTAAGACTGATGATTCATAGACCTACCTGTATGCCTGGAACAAATAATACATTAAATGTTAATTTAAAAAAAAACTGGGAAGGGGCGCCTGGGTGGCTCAGTGGGTTAAAGCCTCTGCCTTCAGCTCAGGTCATGATCCCAGGGTCCTGGGATCGAGTCCCATGTCAGGCTCTCTGCTCAGCGGGGAGCCTGCTTCCTCCTCTCTCTCTGCCTACCTGTGATTTCTGTCAAATCAATAAATAAAATCTTAAAAAAAAAAAACAAAGCTGGGAAGAGCAAGAGTTGGGAATAGAATAGTTATTTTTCAGTGAAGAAGAAATTGCAAAAAAAATGTGGTGCTGGATTGTAAGAAATATTTTTCCCTTTAATGGCTGAGGGATGGAAAGAGGAAGCATTTTAATCATGGTTATATGTGAAAATGGTAGGAAGGAGACATTTTTCAATTAAAAAATTTCTCAACATGGTTTGCTGGAGGGGAGGTGGGTAGGGGGGTGGGGTAACTGGGTGGTGGGCATTAAGGAGGGCACTTGATGGAATCAGCATTGGATGTTATATGCAACTGATGAATTGCTAAATCCTGCCCTGGAAACTAATAATATACTATATGTTAAGTATTTAACATATTTTAAAGTATGTTAAATATTTAACATATAGTAACTTTATATTAACATATAAAGTATGTTAAGTATTTAACATATAGTATATTATTTATGATATATATTATATTAGTATATTAATATAATAATTAGTATATTAATTATGCTATATTAATTATACTATACTATATTAATTATACTATATTATATAATAGTATATTATATTAGTATATTAATATAATTATTATAGTATATTGATATGAATTTAAATTAAAGATTAAAAAAATCTCTCAACATTAACAATCAAATAATGGCAGGAAAAATGATTAAACTGGAGTCATGGTTCACATAGTATGTAGAAATTTTGTGTTTTGTTTTGATATACTTTTATAGTATTTCCATATTCTTACATAATTTTAATTATAATTAATGTCCAGAAGAAAACAAGAGAAACCTATAGGAGAGTAAGATGGGAAAGGAGATTCATATGGCATCAAGGACTTCCAATGAATGGAAAAATGTACTGAGGGGTTCTTTAGTACTGCGTGTAGTAGAGAGAGCAGAGAATATAAAGATATTTTTATGAAAAGACATAATCAGCAGTTTGGGGAGATTAGATCATATGGAAGATATTTAGAGAAAGAAAATGTGCACAAAGGTGCTTCCTCACCAAACCCGTCAATGGTGAATATGATGCATCCATGAACCCTTGAAGTTTGCAATATCGTTATGAAATATTAACATGGTCACGCCAGGGAGGTGCCTGCTCAGATTCTCACAAAATGCTCTCAGCACCACTCCCAGCTAAGGGTTGGTCTCCCAAACCAACCCACTGACAAAAGCCTACAAAGCCTGTTTCTTTTCTAGATTTAACTTTTGGGGGTTCTGCTGGATGAAAACCATGATCCACACAATCAAGGAGATTAACAAGAAGAAGGACATTTTGCCCAGTATCACTTTAGGCTATCAGTTTTTTGATACCTGTTCTCCACCACCTGCAAATCTGTGGAAGCAGCTTTGGTATTCCTTACAGGCCAGGAAGAAAAGAAGCTCAATTTTAGGAACAGTACCAGAGCATTTCCGGCAGGAATTGTTGGAACAGGTTGGATCATCCTCATCAGTTGCCTTATCAAGAATTCTAGTGTTGTTTATTTATCACAGGTAATACTCAGGTATGTCAGAATACTGTGCTGGGTGCTAGCTTGTGAAGAAACACAAGAAGCTATGTTTGGCTTACTTGCAGTAGATAGTAAAGTGTTCAGGTGAGGCTGAGATGAGATGCAGGGACCAGCAGGGACCATGGTGAAGCCACTGCCCCTAATTCCTCTGTTCGGTCTAGGCTCAGCAAGTATAACCTGATGCGTACCTGAATGTGATTTCAGCCTCTTCTTTAAAAAATAAAATTTATTTATATAAGGGAGAGAGCACAGGTGAAATGGGGCAGGAGTCGGGGGTAAGGTAGGAGGGGAAGAATCTCAAGCCGACTCCCTGCTGAGCTCTGAGCCCTGCAAGGGGCTCAGTCTGACGACCCTGAGATCATGACCTGAGCGGAAATCAAGAGTCAGAGGCTTAACTGACTAAGCCACCCAGGCTCCCATTTCAGGCTCCTCCTCATCCCTTAAGATTCTGCTTTAATTTTTGCCTTGAGGTTGTGAGTTACTGATTTGTACCTCATGAGGCATGGCACTCATAGCACTGGGTGAGGCACAGAATAGGTGATGGAAAAATACTGAGGGGGTGGTTTGTTGGTTGGTTGGTGCTAGGCGGTATAAGGAACTCGATTTTGTTTCTTGCCTATGTTAAAGGTTATTATTCATGACTCTTTGTTCCTTATACTAACCTACTTAAATGAGCCTATGGATTTCACAAGATAGCTAGAATTTTGGGATGCTAACATTATGGAATTTTTGTTTTTTACTTAATATATATATTTTTTACTTTTAAATATATATATTTTTTACTTTTAGTTTTTACTTTTATTTATTTATTTATTTGACAGAGAGAGAGAGATCACAAGTAGGCAGAGAGACAGGCAGGGAGAGAGGGGGAAGCAGGTTCCCTGCTGAGAAGAGAGCCTGATACGGGGCTCAATCCCAGGACCCTGAGAACCTGAGCTGAAGGCAAGAGGCTTAACCCACTGAGCCACCCAGGTGCCCCTAGTTTTTACTTTAATTCCAGTTAGTTAACATACAATGTTATATTAGGTCCAGGTATACGATATAGTAATTAGCAGTTCCACACATCACCCTGTGCTCATCCCAACAAGTGCCCTCCTTAATCCCCATCTTCTATTTCACATATCCTCCCACCCACCTCCCCTCTGGTGACCATCTGATAATTTTAAATTCAGAGACTTGGAACATGTTTCAACTTAAGAACAGAGGATATTAGGAAGACTGGATTATTAAGAAGATATAAATAGAATTCTGTAAGTATTTCTAAGGCTGGGTCATTACAGTATAGTCTGGATTTATTAATGTGAATGATGATTAAGCTTCTTTGTGTTACTAAAGTAATGGGAGAATTGGAAGTAATTGTAAAAAGTAGTCTTTACATCGTATTTCTTTTATAAAGCTGCAAATACAAGTGTAGGAGGAACAGGAAAACACTGAGAAACTGAACCAAGAGGAGGGGTTGGGTGACACAGCTGACTTCTTAGGTGTGGGCTTCATGCAGCTCAGTCGAATGGTTCCTGTGGGCTCTATCTTCCACCAAAAACCACTGTGGTCCAGACACTGACTAGAAAGCTCTGATCGATTTTCTCATTTAAATCCTTGCAAAGAAGGAAAAGAAATCCACAAGACATTTTCACATTGGTTGTTTCACTTAATATACTTAGTATACTGTTATGTATTATAACATATATATTAATATAATGTGTATATTATTCATTAGAATATACTGAGTATATATTAGTTGTACTTAATGTACTTAACATATAGATGTCATTACCCTGATTCTACTCATGGGGAAACAGGTTCAGGGGGTTTAAATAACTTGTCCACAATCTTACACTAACTATGGAGCCAGAATTAAAAGTCAGGCATCTCTCCTTCCTGAATGAGATTCTTTCCTATATATGACCTCTCTGATGTTGCTGCTAGTGAGTTTCCAAAGCAGAACGTAAACTTTAGCCAGTAGAGTAAGAATAGGACAAGTGGTAGAGAGAATAGGAATATTTTGTCTCTTGTAAAGGAATTGACAGTCATGGGGCCATGGAATTATATTATAGGAGGCCCTATTGATGATGACATATTAATAATAAAGAATGGGTTAGGGGAGAATGTAGCATATGTTCCTTATTGTAGAGTCAGGGAGACTGGAGAGGCACAGGAGAAATGCAGGTAAGGCTCGAGAATCCACAGTGCTGATGAAAATACAAGAATCACTGGCAAAATGAAAAAAAATATTTTAAATCTTTTCATTTTTCTATACAAGCACCTATGAAATGAGGGCTACTTTGTTGTAGAATGCAGCTAGACCTGGGGGTGCAGTAGGGCTTCCTACCACACTCCTCCAGGGAGTCTCAGGACCTAAACACTTAGCAGTCCTGGTGGAGAGAAACAAAGAAAGAGAAGAGAAAGAGGGCAAGGAGGTGGTGGAAAAACACATACACACAGTGAGGAGGGAAGGAGGGAGGGAGGAAGAACAGGAGGGAACTGGCCTGCCAAGTAGACTGTGAGTCTATTCTCTCCATCGTCCCCGTGGATGAGAAGCTAGGGCCGAGACAGTGCCTGGATGGCTTTATTCCCACATCAAGTCTCATGTGAACATAGATGAAAGGGCAGAAGACCTCCTTTTCCGTGCTGTCACCCCAGCTGTGAAAAATGCTGAATTGAATGTCATCATCTTAATAATTAGCTCCAGATTCCCATGGAGTGGGGTGGGAAAAGGGTGCCTAGGGAGGTCTATGTGTTCCCTTGAACAGTCCCCACCCATGGGCCAGGGAGCAGACTACATGTCCTTTTGAGGAAGGATGTGCGAATGAAGGGATAACAACTGTTAAGTCCCCTCCCTCTCCAATAAAAATATTCAGCGATTGTGTGCCATGTGATTTGGCTATTGCTTCTTAATAACTGCACAAATATTTTCAACTGTAGGTGGGTTATGCCTCTACCTGCTTAACCCTTAGTGACAAACACCAGTCCTCGTCTTATGTTTGCATAGTAGCTGGTGACAAGATCCGGTCAGATGACATGGTTCAACTCATCCAACATGTTGGGTGGACCTGGATAGCCATCATAGCAGCTGGTGATGATTATGGAAAATATGGAGTAAAAACTCTTAGGGAAAGAATGGAGAGTGCCAACCTCTGTATTGCATACTCTTAAATCATTCCCAAAGTCTGTTCAAACGAGAACGTGCAGAAAGCTGTTGATGCCATGAAGAACTCTACTGCCAGAGTTGTGCTTTATGCATCTGATACTGACCCCAGTCCTTTTGCGTTGGAAATGGTTCACCATAACATAACAGACAGAACATGGATAGTGAGTGAAGCCTGGATACCTCGGCCTTCATCACAAGGCCTGAATATTTCCCATGTTTTGGTGGAATTATTGGATTTGCAATACCAAGAACTGATATACCAGGGTTAAAAGAATTTCTTTATGATGTACCTCCTGGCAAGGAGCCAAACGATGTCCTGACCATTGAATTCTGGCAAACTGCTTTTAATTGTACTTGACCCAATAGCGGTGTTCCATACAACATTGACCATAGAGTAACTGTGACGGGAAAGGATGACAGATTACGTGCCATGTCTGATAAATTCTGTACAGAGATGAAAAGTTGGAAGATCTTAAAAATGCATATCTGGATGTGTCTCATCTGAGATTAAAAAATAATGTCCAACAAGCAGTGTATTCTTGGCTTACGCCTTGGATGGTCTAACTAGATTTGAAGAAGGACATGGGCCATGCATTCCTGGAAACACCTGTTCATGTATATCTGACTTTGAGCCTAGGCAGGTAAGTTGCTGGTTTGTTTTACTTCATGGTATACTTTCACATTAAAAGAATTCATACTAATAAAACCTTTGACTTGCTTTTGTATTTAATAGATATGATTTATCACACACCGACCTAAAAGAATAGCTTGCTTATGTGACCTAAATGAGCATTTTTAAGTTCCCATTTATTAATAGAGTTTTCTTATTGGGTTTGTTGTGAATGAAAGTAACCCCCCTCAAAATAATACCTTGTGCAAAAAGAGTTTTTTCCCTTCGCTTAAGTGAAGTTCAGAGATTAGCATTCTAGAACTGAAAATTGGCTTAGGGATCCTGATTCCTTCTCAATATGTGGTTTCATCTCATAATCTCAAATGGCTACTTGGACTTCAGTCATCATGTCCTGTACTGTACTGTCCTGTACTGTACTGTAACCAGCAGGAAAGAGAAAGGGCAAAGATGTGTACATCCCTCTATTTCTGGATATTTCCTAGAAATTACATATAATTCTCCTCACAACCAGTTAGCTAGAAATTAGTTACATGGTCATACCTAGTTGTGAGGGAAACTTTAAACTCTCTGCAGTGCGGGAGGGGCCACACAAAAGCATGAAGCTGGAAGGAGACCATCAGCGGTCCTCTGGGAGATAGGGCGCTCTGATCTCCAAGCCCATGACAGGATTCATGGTACTTGACACATACTCCGTGTGATCTGTTGGAACACAGTAGCCTGAATGATCTCAGTGGGATCCATACCTAACAAGAGTGCTTCTATGCTTACATCCTTCAGTACCTTCCCTTCTTATCTGTAGAAGATAAAGCATGCTGTCTCCGGCCTGGCACCGTCAGCATCTTTGATTTTATCATTCCTTCCATGACTCTCAGCCTTTTATCCTCTAGCAACACCAAATTGCTTGTCCCTCCCAATAGAGTCTGCAGTAGTCTGAACCACCACAGCTTCATTTTCATTTTCAAAATTGAGCCCACCATGCATTTAGTTTTGTGTCTATTTAGTCTCCTCCTGTCTGTGGTAGTTCTATACTTTTCCCTTGTTTTTCATGGCTGATATTTTTTATAAGTACTGGCCAGTTATTTGTAAATGTTTTGGGTTTTGCTAAACTTTTTCTCATGATTACATTGAGATTATGCATTTTTTTGGCAAGAATATCATAGAAGTGATATATTCTTTTTATGTCACATATCAGGAGGTACATGATGTCATTATGAATGATTATTATGGACATTAACTTTCATCACTTAGTGATGTCACCTTGCTTTTCCACTGAAAAGTATCTATGTTTCCCTTTGTAATTAACAATTACCTTGTGGGACCAATATTTTGAGGATCTGAAAATAACATTTGTCATAATGGCTTTGCCACAAGTTTTAGCATCCATTGATGATGATTCTCACCAGAAACAGCTATTACTACATTGTTTAAAAAATGATGATTTTCTATTTCCCTCATTCCTTCTACATTTATTAACTAGAAATCTTATCTCCCCCTCTGATTTAATTATATCAATATGGACTCAAGGATATTTGTTTCAATTTGAGTAGAATAATCCACAACTATCATTATTTATTCTATTGCTCAAAATTTCCCATATTTGACTTTTGGGAGCCACTTTGAGATGGTTTTCATCTACTTTTGACACATTTTTATAATTTGTGAGCACTTCCTTATTTTCTGGAACCCCAAAATGTTCTGGGCTCATCTCATACTTCTCTGTTTCATGTCAGTAGCCAGCTATTTCTCCAAAAGAGTCCTCTTTCCATTTCCTGGAGAATGGAATTTGTAAACCAAGATCTGAGTATAAGGTATGTTCCTCGATACTGGAGAAGTTATGGTAAATTCAGAATGAGGAGTTAAGTTATATTTTAAAAGCCATAGGGCAGTTCCTTCATTTTAAAAGAAATCCTTTGGGTATTTTTAAAAAAATAACAAACATTTGGAACATTTGGAATATTGACTTACTAAAGGCTTCAAATTGTATTAATCTTCCATGACAGATAGGACAGGAATAATGACCCTTGTTTTACAGACCAGGAAAATAGTGCTTAATTCAGATCAGCCAAGGTCATGATGTTTGAAAGAGCCAAAATATGATGTCAGATCATCAGATATCATAATTCAGACTCTATCCGCCAAGTTGTTTGGTCTCTCTGGTTTGTGGAGGGACCCTTGTTCCATATATTATTCCCTTGTCTTAGAATCTCCTTGTCCCCTATATTTGTCAGTCAAATTCCTATTAACTTTTAAAAACCAACCCAGATGGCTACTTCCTGGGGAAATCTCCTAAATTTTCCTAAGGCAATTCGTTAGCTAATTCCCTCACCCATGCCTTTTCAACACTTCTTCCACAACAGCAACATAGTAGCACATTGAATTTTACTATTAGTACCTGTTTATTCGTTAGCCTTTCCACTGGACTGTGAGCTTTGCAAGGTAGCGAATAGATCTGGTTGATCTTCATATCTCTACCACCTGACATGTAGGGAAGGGAATGATGGGGAGGTAGACTGGTACCTATATATGGAAGAATTCTAGGAGGTAAGTAGAAAGATCCTTTCTTCCCTAGATAAGGAGGTATTTGGAAATATTAGGCACCACTATGCCTAATCAATGCTTTTTGTTAGAAATGTATGAGCCACACAGGTAATTTAAAATTTTCTAGGGGTTCCTAGGTGGCTCAGTTGGTTAAGCAGCTGCCTTTAGCTCAGGTCATGATCCCAGGGTCCTGGGATTGAGTCCCGCATCGGCCTCCCTGCTCAGCAGGGAGTCTGCTTCTCCCTCTCCCTCTGCCTGCCTCTCTGCCTACTTGTGCTCTGTATCTCTGTCAAATAAAGAAATCAATATTTAAAATCTTCTGGTAACTACATTTAAAAATAAAAAGAAACAGATGAAATTAAATATAGTTGTTTTATTTGCTCTGAAATGGCATCTTTTAAAAAATATTTTATTTATTTATTTGACAGAGATCACAGGTAGGCAGAGAGGCAGACAGAGAGAGAAGGAAGCAGGCTCCCTGCGGAGCAGAGAGACCGATGTGGGGCTCGATCCCAGGACCCTGGGATCATGACCGAGCCAAAGGCAGAGGCTTTAACCCACTGAGCCACCCAGGCGCCCCCTGACGTGGCATCTTAACGTGTTGTCATAATCATGATAATATAAAATTATTAATGATGGTTTACATTTTTTTAAATTTTTTAAAAAGATTTTATTTATTTATTTGTTAGAGAGAGAGAGAGATCGAGCACAGGCAGACAGAGAGGCAGGCCTAGGCAGAGGGAGAAGCAGGCTCCCCGCCGAGCAAGGAGCCCAATGCGGGACTCGATCCCAGGATGCCGGGATCATGACCTGAGCCGAAGGCAGCTGCTTAACCAACTGAGCCACCCAGGCGTCCCTGGTTTACATTTTTTAAACAAAGTCTTTGCAATCCAGGTGTATTTTATACTTACAGTTTATTTTGATTTGGCCAGCCATCTTTCAAGTTTCAATGGTCACATGTGGCTACAAGTTGTTGTATTTGATAACAAAGGTATAGAGGAAAAGGAAAAAAAAATTGAATCACATGATAAGAGTTTTGAGATTATTTTCTTCATAAGCCCTGTTCTCCAGGCAGTCAAATATTTACAAATTGCTTTTTTATTCTCTTGTTTTTTTCTTCTTATTTTCTAGCTAATGTACTATTTGAAGACACTTAAGTTTACTACCCATAATAGAGAGAGAATAGAAATTGATGACAATGGAGATGTGACTGGGTACTATGATATTCAAAATTGGCAATTAGGTGATAATGGAAAGATTGCCTTTGTGAAGGCTGGAGAATATATATTCACAAACTCTAAGTTTGAACTCATGATGAAAAAAAAAAGAAAAAGAATGTGACAATATTGCAGAACACTAAATCATCAAAGGTTAGTTACTTTGATATCTTATTTTGTTTATATACACAGAAAATTTGTCTACGTACACAGAACTATATTTCAGGCACTATAGAAGAGCAGACATCTGGAGTTGGCTATTCCAAGTCAATTTTTTCAGTATAGTACATGTCTTTTCTAGATACAGATTCAGGTATTTTGTTTTGGAGATATTTTGGTATTTTTCTTGGACTATAGTTTTAAATATTAATTTTATCATTTTGTTTTTCTTCTTGAAGTACTCCAATCAAAGGGTTTGACTTCTTTTGTCTGTCTTCTGTTTTATCTACTTACTCTCTGATCATTTTTGGCTTTTTCTTTATTTTATTCTTATTCTTTCCATTGTTTTCCTGACTTTATTCAATGCTTCTTATTAAATTTTCATTCAAATGTATTTGTTTTTGAATGCCTTGTAAGTTTTATCTTAATTTCTGAAATGGCTTTAGTTTTTCTTTAGTTTCTTTCCTGAGTAAAATAAATTTTTCTGTTTCTTCCAGTTTTATATTTATTATTTAATTTTTAAATGCATGACTCAACGTATTTTTGCACATCTCCTAATGTTTTTCTGAGAGTACTTAACTGTCATGCTGGAAAATTATTTTTAAATATTTTATTTATTTATTTGACAGAGAAAGAGACAGCAAGAGAGGGAACACAAGCAGGAGGAGTGGGAGAGGGAGAAGTAGGCTTCCCACCATGCAAGGAGCCTGACATGGGCTCAATCCCAGGACCCTGAGATCCTGACCTGAGCCAAAGGCAGATGTTTAACCACAGAGCCAACCAGGTGCTCCTGAAATTTTTTTTAAATGCTATGTTACATTATTTTTCCACATAATGGTTGTTGTATGTGTGTGTGTTGATGGGATCTGCAGCAATGTTTTGATTTTCATTTTCTGTTTTCTTCTTGTAGGAAACTTACATAAAGGAACTTACACCGTAATATTTTTGTTCATAGACAGGGATGAGAGTTTCTGGTGTTTTACAAACCCCTATTTCAAGACTGTCTTCTTCTGTAAGTAGAGTGAAAAGTAGTAGTTCATTTAAGAAAGCTTAATGTGGGGACACCTGGGTGGCTCAGTTGGTTAAGCAGCTGCCTTGGGCTCAGGTCATGATCCCAGCGTCCTGGGATCGAGTCCCACATCGGGCTCCTTGCTCGGCGGGGAGCCTGCTTCTCCCTCTGCTTCTGCCTACCACTCTGTCTGCCTATGCTCGCTCTCTCTGTCAAATAAATAAATTAAAAATAAACTTAAAAAAAAAAAAGAAAGCTTAATGTGTCTTTTGGTTTTATGATTCACTCTTGTTTCTGCAGGATTCTTAACTTTCCCCTCTTCTTTCCCATTCTACCATACATCTCAAAAAGGCACTGCTCTCTCTCCATATACCGTCTAGTCCCAGTGAAATTGTGCTGTCCTGAGACTGGCCCCTTGAGTCCCACTTTCAAGACTTTCCCTAGAGCTGGTTCTGTCTCTCCATGGCTTGGGACCTGTTTTAACACAGGGTGGGACATTTTCTTTTTAGGAATGATTTGCCAGCTTTCGGTTCCCCCTTACTCTTTCTTGCACAGTTTTCCAAGTTTCTGTCCATTTTCCACATTCCCAGGGGTGAGGGAGGAGCTCTAGAGATGGCCTTACTGTAATTTAATGGCTATTTCTCTGCATACAAGTACTTTGAAGTTCATCATATTCTCAGGTTCTTTATGATGGTAAAGTTGTGGGTCAAGTGTGGTTTTATTTACCTTTTTCATTTTTTAAATTTGCATGGTCTTTTTGAGAGGATATGTGGAGAGACTCCTGTTTAGCAGCTGCCATTATCCTGGAGTAACCCAGAAGTCCTTCTTTCCCTTCCTGATGGTAATTTTAGAGGGAATTCATTTCTGCCTTCACTTTTCTTATGTGTTCTTAGGGGCAAAGAATGATAGAGAGAATTTACAAATTCATAATATAATTTGGAATAGGGAACACTAGCTACCAGTATAGTATATGTGTGGGTGCACATAGATGTCCACAAGCTTTGATGTATCATTCAAGAAATCTTTTGTAGGAGAGAAGAATGTTTCATAAGTTTCAAAATTCTTTCCAAAATACTGTTTTCAAGATTTTCTGAGAGATAGGAGAATTAAAGTTTGAGGATTAAATACATCCTCTTTGGATGTAAACTACTTAATGTACATAAAAAAACTATTATTTTCCTTATTATTAATATTTATTGAGAGAGAATTATTGTTACTTATTTTACTTATAATTTTTATTCCTCCTCCTTCTATAGCAACAGGAGGGCTTTGATACGCAGAACTGAGAAGTGGCTGGTGAGCTAGAGACTGGGTCCCCTGGGTGTGACATAAAGGCAACACCTGGAGAAGAATTGGAGGAAGTTGAGGGGAAACCTCATCACTTACCAGAAGTCATGAAGGAACCCGTTACTTTCCAGACAGCTGAACTTTTTACCCTTAATGAAATATTAGTTCTAGGAGAGTAGGACTCAAGGGCCTTTGATACTCTAGTTCATTGGTTACTACAAGTCACAGTAAAATGATAGGTCGGGTGGAAAAGCACTGGCAATTTAATCTTCGGTGTGGATCTCAGAATGAAGGGACCAGCAGGAGCCAGGATGCTGAATGTGGGCAAGGTGCAGCCAGGGGGTTTTCTTTGCTGCCCCAGACTTTTTTTTGGGTTGGGGTGGGGTCTGTTTTCATCTTGATTTTTATTTGTGTATCTTTTCTCTTCCTGGGTGGCCCTTTAGACCTGAGATCTGAGATCGCCCAACAGTCTTCTGAATCCTGCTGGGAAAAGATCTAAGAATAAATGACAAGGAAATTAAGATTGCTGAGCTCCTATGCTGTGCCAGACACCTTGAAGATCTTTTTTAATCTCTCTTTTCATCTCTCTCTCTCTCTCTCTTTTTAAACTCTGCTTTCCATGGGCAGCAGTAAACTTATATAAATTCATGCATACTCACAAAGGCATACACACAGACACCCTGGTTCCTCCCTTTCCTGGCCCATCCTTAGGCAACACTCAGACACACTATGACAGGATATAAAAATACAAGCTACAGTGTTTGCCACTATAGGGGCACAGCTCTCTTCTGCATTTTATTTCTTTGACCCAATTGGTAGCCCTTATTCACATGTAGCATTTAAAATGTAAATTAATTAAAATTAATTAAAATTAAAAAGTCAGTTCCTTAGTGGTACTGGCCACATTTCAAGCTTTCCATAGCTACCTGTGGCCAGGAGCACCATAATGGGTACATAACACTTCTATCATTGCAGAAAGACAGAGCTGCCCTAGGCCTAGAAGATAGTTTATATTCTGTGGTCTAGAACTCTCTCCCTGAATTGGGCCTGAGACTTTTCACTTTGTATTCCTACTGCTAGGCACATAGTAGGTATTCACTATAATATTTTTCATGAAAGAAGAGAGAGAAGATGTGTTCGTTCTACCAAAAATTGATGGAAGAATAGTAAAATGTCATAGTAGATTTCTATTTTAATAATGTTTCATTAGAGCATAATAATTTTATTTTTCTTCTTTATTAAAATTGGGGATATATTTGTATAATGAAATTGGCTCAAATGAATTAGATACAAATTTACTAAGCATCTACTATGAGCCCACCTCTTGTTAAGCCCTGCAAAAAACCACTGCCCTGAATTCCAGTCCAAGATGGTGACATAGGAAGACCCTGAACTCACCTTTTCCATGGACACACCAAATCTACACCTGTTCATAGAGGGTTTCCTCCTGAAGAACAGAACAGCTTATGCACAACAAAAATAGAGAGATCTCTCTGAGAATGGTAAGAGAAATGGAGACTGGTAACAAAGGGAACTCCCACCCCTGACCTGGGAACTGCAGGGGGCAGAGATAAAGTATTATCTGAGATGACCTTGAGCAGCTTTGTCTGCCCTGAGGCACAGAAAGAAAGGCCCAGATTTAAAAGAGCAAATGGAATAAGAAGGGACTAGCCTTTGGACCTTGTCAAACAGGGAGGGAGCTGTTGGGACATTCTCTGGTTTGGAGGAGGCAAGTGAGGGCCTGGGTTTCTGTTTCTCCTCCACTTTGAGCGTGGATGGGAAAAGAGTCTGTGCACCCTACCGGCCTGCTGCCTTAGTGTTTCCTGGGTGCCTAGCCCAAACTAGCTCCAGCCATCCCCCGAAAGAGTTCACAGGGCAGTGTACACCAGACCATCCCTTGTCAGTGCCCACCACAGCTCCAGCTGAGGTGACAAGGGAGCAGAGCTCCCCAGAAGACTCCAGGCCCATGCCATGTCAGCTTCAGATGGCTTGCAAGGACACCCTTGGTACAGAGTACTCTGGGACTCCCTGGCTATGCCTGCCTTAGCTCCAGTTCTCCTGCCCAAATGCCCCCTGTGCAGAACACCCTGGGAACACCTGACTTGTACTTGCCTCAGTTCTAGTCACCCCACCAGGCACCCCCTGCATGGAGCAACCTGGGACTTCCCAGCCCACACCCCACCTTGGTTCCAGCTGCCCCACCAGGGCAACCCCTGTGCCAAGCACCCCAGGGCACCCTGGTTTATACCCACTCTAGCTTCAGCTGTCCTGCAAAGGGCACCCTCTGTGAAGAGAGCTCAGCAGCCTCCCACCTTGCATTCACTTCAACTTAAGGTGTCTCCCTCTCTACGGAGAGCCACGGGGCCATCCCAGCCCATGTCCATTTCAGCTGTGGCCATTTCACCAGGGCAGCTCTGGCACAGAATGTCTTGGAACCCACAGCCCACACAGCTCCAGCCCACAAGCCAAAGTCACCAGGCACAGTCTACACAGGTGGCAACCATTTTAAGACCATTCCTTCAAATGCAGAAGTCATTGTTCCATCTAATTTATAGAAACAAACATAGAAAGTCAAGAAAAATGGAGAGACAGGAATATGCTCCAAAGAAAGAATAAGAGAAAACTTCAGAAAAAGAACTACATGAAGGGGAGATAAGCAATATATCTGATGAAGAGTTTAAAGTAATGATCATGAGGATGCTCATGGAACCAGGGAGAAAAGTGGGAGAACTCAGTGAGAGCTTCAACCAAGAGATAGAAAATGTAAAAAAGAACCAATCAGAATTGAGTACAATAACTGAAATGAAAAATACACTAGAGGGAATCAATAGCAGATTAGCAGATGCAGAAGGCAGATCAGACATCTGGAAGACAGGATAATAGAGAGTACCCAAGCAGAACAGAAAGAAGAAAATAAGAATTTTAAAAAATGAGAATAGGTGAAGAGATCGCTTGCAAAAATCAACAAAATATTAGCAAACCATCGTTGACAATACATTAAAAGGATCATTCGCTACAATCCAGTAAGATTTATTCTGGGGATGCAAGGATGGTTCAGTATTCACAAATCAGTCAACATGATATACCACATCAACAAAATGAAGGATGAAAATCATATGATCATCTCAATGGATGCAGAAATAGCATTTGACAAAATTCAACATTCATTGTGATAAAAGCTCTCAACAAAGTGGATTTAGAGGGAACATACTTCAATATAATAAGGCTTTATATGAAAAACCCACAGTAAACATGATATTTAATGGTAAATAACTGAGAGATTTTCCTCTAAGATCAGGAACAAGACAAGGATGTCCACTCTCACTGCTTTTATGCAACATAGCACTGGAGATTCTAGACATAACAATCAGAAAAGAAAAAGAAATAAATATCATCCAAACTTGTAAGAAGTTAAGCTGTTACCATTTGCAGATGCTATTATACTAATTACAGAAAACCCTAAGGACTACCAAAAAAACTATTAGAACTAGTAAAAAATATGGTAAAGTTGCAGGATACAAAATTAATACACAGAAATTGGTTGTGTTTCTATATACTAATGACAAAGTAGCAGAAAGAGAATTAGCAGAAAGAGAAAGAGAAAACAGTCCCATTTACAATTGCACCAAAGAGAATTAAATATCTAGGAATAAATTTAACCAAGGAGGTAAAAGACTTGTACTCTGAAAACTATAAAACATTGTTGAAAAAAGTTGAAGACAACATAAACAAGTGGAAAGATTCAAAGCAATCCCTGCAAAGTACCAGCAGCATTTTCCTTAGAACTAAAACAAATAATGCTAAAATTTATATGCAACCACAAAAGACCCTAGATAGCCAAAGCATTCTTGAGAAAGAAGAATAAAGCTGGAGGTATTACAATTCCAGATTTCAAGATACACTACAGAGCTGTAGTAATCAAAACAGTATAGTATTGGCACAAAAACAGACACAAAGATTCAGTGGAACAGAATGAAGATCCCAGAAATAAATCCACACTTACATGATCAATTAATCTATGACAAAGGAGGAAAGAATATACAATGGAAGAAAGACAGTCTTTTCAATAAGTGGTATGAGGAAAAATGAACTGCTACATGCAAAAGAATGAAACCAGAACATTAACTTACGGCCATACACAAAAATAAATTCAAAATGGATTAAAAACCTAAATGTGAGTCCTGAAGCCATAAAACCCCTAGAAGAAAACATAGGCAGTAATTTCTTTGACATTGGTCTTAGCAAGATTTTACTAGATATGTCTCCTCAGACAAGAGAAAGGAAAGCAAAAATAAACTATTGGGATTACATCAAAGTAGAAAGCTTTTGCACAAGAAAGGAACCCATCAACAAAATGAAAAGGCAACCAACTGAATGGGGGAAGATATTGCAAAGGGCATATCTGATAAGGGATTAATATCCAAAATATATAAAGAATTTATACAGCTTAACACCAAAAAACAAATAATCCAACTAAAAAATGGGCCAAGGACCCAAATAGACATCCTTTTTTCAAAAAAAGATATGCAGATGGCAAACAAACACATGAAAAGATGCTCAACATCACTCATCACGGAAGTGAAAATGAAAACTGCAGTGCGATATCACCTCAACCTGTCAGAATAGCTAGAGTCAAAAGGATAAATAATAACAAATGTTGGTGAGGCTGTCGAGAAAAAAGAGTCCTCGTGCAGTGTTGGTGAGAATGTAAATTGGTGAAGCCACTGTGGAAAACAGTATGGAATTTCTTTAAAAAATTAAAAATAGAAATGCCATTTGACCAATAATTCACCTACTGGGTATTTACCTGAAGAAAACAAAAAGACCTAGTTCATAAAGATGTATGCTCCTGTATGTTTATTGCAACACTATTTACAACAGCCAAGATATGGAAGCAACCCAGGTATCCATCCATAGATGAAAGGATGAAGAATACTGATGTGTATATATAAATAATGGGGTACTACTCAGCCATAAAAAAGAATGACATGTTGCCAGTTGCCATTTACAACCACATAAATGGACCTAGAGGGTATTATGCTGGGTGAAATAAGTCAGAGAGAGGAAGACAAATACCGCATGATTTCACTTATATGTGGAATCTAAAAAACAAGATAAACAAACAAACAGCAGAAATGAACCCCCAAAATAGAAGAAACTGATGGTTGCAAGAGGGAACAGGGGTGTGAGAATGGACAAAATGGGTGAAGAGGAATGGGAGGTACAGGCTTCCAGCTACGGAATGAATAAGTCATGGGCTGAAAGGTCCAGTGTTGGGAATCTAGTCAGTGGTCTGTAATAGTGTTGTATGGTGACAGATGGTGGCTTCATTTGTGGCAGGCACAGGGTAACATATAGACTTGTGGGATCCCTATGTTGTACATCTGAAACTAATGCCACATTATTTGTCAACTATACTTAAAAAAAAGAATGTGGGAGCCAAGCAGAAGTTCTCCCTCGTCAAAATTTGGACAACTTGAGCATCAATAAGGAAAATAAATGCAATAAAAGAAAACACATTTTTAAATCCATAAGTTTATAATGATATCCTCCTCCTTCCAAAATTAACCAGCTTTGGAGGATTCTTTGGAACCAACCTGTTATTTCACAAACTATAAAATAAAGGGAAAGAAGTAAAACACATACATACACACACATACACGCATGCACACACACACACTCCCAAAAACTCTGCCTTCAGAGCACTTACAATGTAATTAACTAATTAATTAATTGGGCCAATATTTATTGAGCACAATATTACAGATGCTAGATACTCTCCTAGGAACTGGGGATATGTCACTATACAAAACAGAACTAATGGAGCTAACATTTCAGTGGGAAGAAATGGACAATGAAGGCAAATAAACAAATTATGTTATCTTAAAGGGTGATAGTGCTGGAGGGAAAAAAGTAGTAGAGCCTGAGATAGGGAGTGGTGGGGGGGAGTTGTAACTTCACATAATGTGGTCAGGGAAGGCCTCACTGGTGTGATATTTGAACAAAAAGGGAAGTGAATCCTTGCATCATCTGGGGGAGGAGGATTCCAGGCAGAGGGAATGGCAGTTTCTGAGTCCTGAGGCAGGGGCCTGCTTGGCCTTGTGAGGAACAGCAAAGAGATCAGTGTGACTAGACAGAGTGAGGAAGCAGGAGAGTAATGGGAGAGGAGCAAAGAGAGGCGAGAGAGGGTGGATCACATAGGGGTTCACTGGCAATTTAAGGACTTAGGCTTTTACACTGAATGAAAAGGGGAGCCATGGAAGAGTCTTGAGGGAGGAGAGTAATGGTCTGATTTAGAGTTTAAAGGATCATCTCTTAGGGATCCTGGGTGCCTCGGTTGGTTAAATGATTTTGGCTCAGGACATGATCTCAAGGTCATGAAACTGAATCCTGCACTAGGCTCTGCGCTCAGCTTGGAATCTGCTTGAGATTCTCCTCTCTCCCTCTGCTTCTGCCACTCCTCCAGCCTGTGCTATCTCTTTCTCTATGAATGAATGAATGAATGAATGAATGAATGAATAAAATCTTTAAAGGATCATTTGTCTGCCATGCTGCAAATAAACTGAAGCTGGGGTGGGGGACAAGAGTAGAAAAATGGAAACAAATTAGAAGACCAATAAAATAATCCAAAATAATTCAGGTGTTGAGCCATGATAGATGTGATAGAAGTGGCACATAATAGTCAGATTCTGGATATCTTACAGTAAGAGGTCAGTGGATTTGCTGACAGACTGGACTTGGAAGTGTCCTGCCTCAGATAATTAGTGGGTAGTATAAGGCATGATTTAACTCGTGATGGCAAACTGAGTCTGGAGGTTGGTGAGCAGATGGGCCTGAGTGAAGGAAAGGGAATATATAGGCAAGTAATGCAAGATAAAGTTGGAGGTTATGGATGAGAATGGTGGTGTCTGTGACAGAAATGGGGAATTTGGGAGAAAAAAGGCTTAGGAAGGATAGCGCTGGACACGTTGAATTTGAGATGATGGTGGCAACTCGAAGTAAGGACATACTGGAAGTTTAGAATATGGAATTAGAGTTCAGGTGGGACAGGATGGTAGAGATCAAGATTTGGGAGTTCTTAACAGCACTGCTGGTCAAAGACAAAGAGTGAATGAGCTGCTTTATATCAAGATATTAAAAACAGAAGATTAAGGACAAAACCTAAGAAATTGCCCACAGTGGGAGGAAGGTGGAAGATGTAGAACTGATAAAATAAATAAAAAACCCAATGGAATACAAGGGAGCCTGCATTTCAAGAAGGGGTTGATCAAGAGTACCAAATATTGGGAGAGGAGTCAAGATAGTGGAGAAGTAGCAGGTTGAGACGACATCAGGTAGCAGGAGATCAGCTAGATAGCTTATCAAACCATTCCGAACACCTACGAATCCAACAGGAGATCAAAGAGAAGAAGAGCAACAATTCTAGAAATAGAAAATCAACCACTTTCTGAAAGGTAGGTCTGGAGGAGAAGTGAATCCAAAGTGATAGGCAGATAGACCGTGGTGGGAGGGGCCGGCTCCCCGCACGCAGTGGAGCAATGGAGCGCAAAATCAGGACTTTTAAAAGTCTGCTCCACGGAGGAACATCACTCCAGAGGCTAAACCGGGGTGAAGCCCACGTGGGGTCAGCGTGGCCCCAGGTCCTGAGGGGTCACCGAAGAATCAGGGGTGTCTGAGTGTCACAGAGCTCGAAGGTATTAGAGCAGGGAAGCTGGCTACGGAGACAGAGCCGAGGAGTGAGCTTTCAACTCAGGGTGCCGAGGAGTGAGCTTTCAACTCAGGGTGCCTTGAACCATAATCCATGACACGTGCCGGTGCTCTGTGCATAGGGTCCCCACAAGATCCGGGGAGACCGCCCCCAAGAGCTCAGGGATCTGCAGGGTTCGGAGACTCCAGGCAGGGCTGTGTGCCAGAGACAGAGACGCTTGGTCACAGGCTGGGTGAGCTCGGAGCACAGCTGGAGGCCAGGGACATGGGAGTGACTGAGCGCTTTTCTCTGAAGGTGCACTGAGAGTGAGGCCCCAAGCTCTCGGCTCCTCTAGGCCTGAGATTGGGAAGCCGTCATTTTCATTCCTGTCCTTGGGAACTCTAAGAAAGCGTTCACCTCCCCCAGAAGATCAACAAGAAATCCAGCCAGGACCAAGTTCACTTACCAAGGAGAACAGCGCGGAATCCCAGAGGAGGAGAAAGCAAAGCATGGAATTCATGGCTTTCTCCCCATGATTCTTTAGTCTTGCAAAGTTAACTAATTTTTTAAAATTTTATTGTTTTTCTTCTGCTAAATCTTTTAAAACTTTTACCCTTTCCTCTTTTAACATTTTTTAACTAGTTTACCTTAACAATACCTTTCATAAAAAAAAATAATCTTTTTTGGGGCTCCTGGGTGGCTCAGTGGGTTAATGCCTCTGCCTTCGGCTCAGGTCGTGATCTCAGGGTCCTGGGATCGAGCCCCTCATCGGGCTCTCTGCTCGGTGGGGAGCTTGCTTCCTCCTCTCTCTCTGCCTGCCTCTCTGCCTACTTGTGATCTCTGTCTGTCAAATAAATAAATAAAATCTTTAAAAAAATTATATTTTTTGAACCTTCATTATTATAGTCATACATTATCCTTCATTGTATCTAACTTTATTTTTTGTATACACTTAGGATTTTTTCTTCTAAAAATTTAGGGTACAACTTCTTCTAATAGATCAAAACACACCCTAAATCTAGCACCAGGATTGATCTAGTCTCCAGCCTGAGCAAATTCTCTCCACTTTCTTTTTCTTTATTCTCCCAACCAAATTTTTTAATTTAGAAATTAAAATTTTTTTTTCATTTTTATAGTCATATTCCATCCCTTCATTGTGTTTACCCTTATATATGTTTTCCATTCTTTAAAATTTTGGGAGGTAGTTTCTTCTAAGAGACCAAAATACTCCCAAAATTAAGTGGGTGACCCTGTTCTAATCACCAGTCTAATATATATATATTATAAATATATATTAATATTATATTATTAATATTAATATATTAATATTAGTATATTAATATTATATTATATATATAAAATAAAAAAGAAAAAAATATATTTTCTTTTTTATATTTTTTCTTTATTTGTTTTCTTTTTTTAAATTTTTTTTATGAACTTCTTTTTACCCCCATTCTCCAACCCCCCACCCCAATTTGGGGTCTCCTCTGATTTGGTTAAAGCACATTTTCCTTGGGTCTTTGCCACCCTTTTAGTATTTTATCTGCTCCTTCATATATTCTTCTTTTTTTTTTTAAGCTTTTTAAAAATTTATTTATTAGTTAGAGAGAGAGAGAGAGAGCACAAGCACAGGCAGACAGAGAGGCCGGCAGAGGCAGAGGGAGAAGCAGGCTCCCTGCCTAGCAAGGAGCCCAATGTGGGACTCGATCCCAGGACGCTGGGATCATGACCTGAGCCGAAGGCAGCCGCTTTACCAACTGAGCCACCCAGGCGTCCTTGCTCCTTCATATATTCTTATCTGGACAAAATGACAAGGTGGAAAAACTCACCACATAAAAAGAGAACAAGAGGCAGTACCAAAGGCTAGGGACCTAATCAATACGGACATGGGTAATATGTCAGATCTAGAGCTCAGAATGATGATTCTCAAGGTTCTAGTCAGGCTCGAAAAAGGCATGGAAGATATTGGAGAACCCCTCTCCAGAGAGGTAAAAGCTCTTTCTGGAGAAATAAAAGAACTAAAATCTAACCAAGTTGAAATAAAAAAATCTATTAATGAGGTACAATAAAAAAATGGAGGTTCTTACTGCTAGGATAAATGAGGCAGAAGAAAGAATTAGTGATATAGAAGAACAAATGACAGAGAATAAAGAAGCTGAGCAAAAGAGAGACAAACAACTATTGGACCACAAGGGGAGAATTCGAGAGATAAGTGATACCATAAGATGAAACAACATTAGAATAATTGGGATTCCAGAAGAAGAAGAAAGAGAGAGGGGAGCAGAAAGTATATTGGAGAGAATTATTGTAGAGAATTTCCCTAATATGGCAAAGGAAACAAGCATCAAAATCCAGGAGGTGCAGAGAATCCCCCTCAAAATCAATAAGAATAAGTCCACACACTGTCACCTAATAGTAAAATTTACAAGTCTTAGTGACAAAGAGAAAAATCCTGAAAGCAGCCCGGGACAAGAAGTCTGTAACATACAATGGTAAAAATATTAGATTGGCAGCAGACTTATCCACAGAGACCTGGCAGGCCAGAAAGAACTGGCATGATATATTCAGAGCACTAAATGAGAAAAACATGCAGCCAAGAATACTATATCCCGCTAGGCTATCATTGAAAATAGAAGAAAAAAAAAAAAGCTTCAAAAAAAAAAAAAAAAAAAAAAACAAAACTGAAAGAATTTGCAAACACCAAACCAGTCTTACAGGAAATATTGAAAGGGGTCTTCTGAGCAAAGAGAGACCCTAAAAGTCGTATATCAGAAAGGAACAGAGACAATATACAGTAACAGTCACCTTACAGGCAATACAATGGTACTAAATTCCTATCTCTCAATAGTTACTCTGAATGTAAATGGGCTAAATGTCCCAATCAAAAGACACAGGGTATCAGAATGGATAGAAAAACAAAACCCTTCAATATGCTGTCTACAAGAAACTCATTTTCAAACCAAAGACACCTCCAGATGTCTTTGAGGGAGTAATAAAGAAAATAAACTGAGGGGGTGGGAAACAATTTACCATACTAATGGACATCAAAAGAAAGCCAGGATGGCAATCCTTATATCAGATCATTTAGATTTTAAGCCAAAGATTATAATAAGAGATGAGGAAGGACAATATATCATACTCAAAAGGTCTGTCCAACAAGAAGATCTAACAAATTTTTTTTTAGATTATTTTATTTTATTTATTTGACAGAGAGACAGAGATCACAAGTAGGCAGAGAGGCAGACAAAGGGAGAGGAAGGGAAGCAGGCTCTCCACTGAGTAGAGAGCCCGATGCAGGGCTCGATCCCAGGACCCTCAGATCACGACCTGAGCCGAAGGCAGAGGCTTTAACCCACTGAGCCACCCAGGCGCCCCAAGATCTAACAATTTTAAATATCTATGCCCCTAACATGGGAGCAGCCAACTATATAAACCAATTAATAACAAAATCAAAGAAACACATTGACAATAATACAATAATAGTAGGGGACTTTAACACTCCCCTCACTGAAATGGACAGATCATCCAACCAAAAGATCAACAAGGAAATAAAGGCCTTAAATGACACACTGGACCAGATGGATATCACAGATATATTCAGAACATTCCATCCCAAAGCAACAGAATACACATTCTTCTCTAGTGCACATGGAACATTCTCCAGAATAGATCATATCCTGGGTCATAAATCAGGTCTCAACCGATATCAAAAGATGGGATCATTCCCTGCATATTTTCAGACCACAATGTTCTGAAGCTAGAACTCAATCACAAGAGGAAATTTGGAAAGAACCCAAATACATGGGGACTCAACAGCATCCTTCTAAAAAATGAATGGGTCAACCAGGATATTAAAGAAAAATTGAAAAAAATTCATGGAAACAAATGATAATGAAAACACAACGGTCCAAAATCTGTGGCACACAGCAAAGGCAGTCCTGAGAGGAAAATATATAGCCATACAAGCCTTTCTCAAGAAACAAGAAAGGTCTCAAATACACAACATAACCCCACACCTAAAGGAGCTCGAGAAAGAACAACAAAGAAAGCCTAAACCCAGCAGAAGAAGAGAAATAATAAAGACCAGAGCAGAAATCGATGAAATAGAAATAAAAAAACAATAGAACAAATCAATGAAACTAGGAGCTGGTTCTTTAAAAGCACTAATAAGATTGATAAACCCCCAGCCAGACTTATCAAAAAGACAAGAGAAAGGACCCAAATAAATAAAATCATGAATGAAAGAGGAGAGATCACAACCAACACCAAAGAAATACAAACAATCATAAGAACATATTATGAACAACTCTATGCCAACAAATTCGACAATCTGGAAGAAATGGATGCTTTCCTAGAGACATATAAACTGCCAAAACTGAACCAGGAAGAAATAGAAAACCTGAATAGGCCCATAACCAGTAAGGAGATTGAAACAGTCATCCAAAATCCCCAAACAAACAAAAGCCCAGGGCCAGATGGCTTCTCAGGGGAATTCTACCAAACATTTAAAGAAGAATTAATTCCTATTCTCCTGAAACTGTTCCAAAAAATAGAAATGGAAGGAAAACTTCCAAACTCATTTTATGAGGCCAGCATCACCTTGATCCCCAAACCAGACAAGGATCCCATCAAAAAAGAGAATTACAGACCAATATCCTTGATGAACACAGATGCGAAAATTCTCACCAAAATACTAGCCAATAGGATCCAACAGTA
>ML108466.1:0-17378 GCA_003697995.1 Taxidea taxus jeffersonii
TATTCAGATAATGGCAAAATGGAAGCATTGTTTTTAGAATTAGCTATCATCTTACACAGATAGGATACAGTTGACCCTTGAACAATGATGGGGATTAGGGTGCCAATCCCCAAACTGCCAAAAATCCACATATAACTTTTGACTCCCCCAAAACTTAATACTAGTAGTTTACTGTTGACTGGAAGCCTTACCAATAACATAAACAGTCAGCACATACCCTGTATATTACATGTATTACATACCGGATTCTTACAATAAAGTAAGCTAGTGAAAAGGAAATGTTAAGAAAGTCATAAGGAAAAGACATTTGCAGTACTGTATTGTAAAAAATTTGTGTATAAGTGGCTCTGTGTGGTTCAAACCCATGTTGTTCAAGTATCAACTGTAGTCATTAGAGATTAGATGATTGTCAGGTGAGATATATTGTAGGAGGGAGAAAATCTATGACAAATATTTGTCGTGATTGTGTATGTCTTTATGTCTTAAGGAAGGTCTTTAAGGAAAACAAGGTAACTTTTTAAAACCCTGTCTTTTCATATGAAACTCACACGAAGAATATTTGATTATCTTACAGGTGAGAGAGGCCTTTTCTGGTAATAACAGACATTTTTATTGCAAAATATGTAGTAGTTAGCCAAGAAGAATTTTGTCCTTCAGTGAATCCTGTTTGTTACTGCTGTTCTGTGAAACTCCTGAGGCATTTGCTATCAAGCTGCTCAGGAAGGGGCTCAGCCCACATAGCCCAGACCGGCTTTCATTGGTGATGGGCCAGAGAAGTCTCCCCCATGCTACTCTTTTCCTCTCAGCAGTGTGCCAGGGGTGTGGGCAGGAGAGGAGGAATGTGGTTCAGGGCCCCACCCAGATGCATAAAAAAGGAGAAGTAGTAGTCCACTTTGGGCTAGATCCAGTCTAATGGAGCAAAAGTGAGCTCTCTGAACTTTGTGTTGCAGGAGAACCTTGAAATTGGAGTAGAAGGGCAGTGCAGGCCACAGCAGTTAAGTCCAAGCCCCACAGGTTGATAAGCATGGGGATGGGAAAGTTATGTTCTGAGGTAGAGCGGGAGACTAAGAAGTAAGTATAGGTTAAAGGGAGTAAAATGTGGAGGATTATGAATGCAGCCTGGGGTGTCTAGTATTTACTATTAGATTTTTTAAACTTCTTCATTGCTGAACTGCGCTGTTCACTTCTTAAGCCTTGTGTTGCTCCAGATAGGATTGGAGAAATAAGCTGGTTATAATGAGTGTTTTTACTACAGTTCTTGATTTATGAATTGTTGTATTAACTGCAGTAGAGCTGGGGAAACTGTCACGTAGAAAACTTATTCTGCCACCCTTTTGCTTGAATTTATTTTAAAATCTAGTGTTTGATATTCAGCAAAATGTGGCTGGAAAATCTTTTATGATTCTTCTGTGGATCATTTTTCCTCTCTGTGGATGAATCATAATTAGTTTTCAGAGCTTCTGACTCCAAGTGCAGAAGTCTTTATAGTCTCGTGTTCAAAACAATTTCGTTTCTATGCATTTGGTACTGGTAACATGAGCAATTGATGTTTTTCACAAAATACCTTATATTTAGTCTTTCTCTTAAGTGGCACCAAGTTTTTGTAGAATAGCTGGAAAAGACTTTAATTTTACTTATCATGTCAACTTTTTTGTATCCGACTTAGTGGGATTTTAGACCATTTTTATTTATATATTTGTTAATGGTAATTGTTGTTTATTACTGTTAATAGGAGTATCCTCAAGCTGGGCCTGGTAACACTGAGTATTTATGCTGAGCAGCCATCTGATTTCTATTTTTATCACCTGATGTCAGATTTCTTTGCATGCCTGTATCTCAATAGAATCTAGATTAAATTCCTGTGTTTCAAATAGTTGGTTGTTAGTGTGTTGACGTACTTCATGACGTTTAGTCTGGAAATCTGATGTGTTTTACTGATGTACAGATTTATTTTTAAAAGGGAGATGAAAAATGTCCAGAGTGACGTTGAGAATTGCCTAAGTACAACTAGTGCTACAGTTGTCCCTGTCTTGCCAGTTTAGTAAGGTTATTGTCATCATTGACTCTGTGTGCTCACTGTGCACTTCGCACCACACACGTTTACCACCTTCCGGAAAAGAAGCTCTTAATCAGATTCAAGAGCAGCTTTCAAGTCTTTTTTCTTGTACTTTCACATTATCATACAAACCATGCGTAATCAAGGGGTGGTGTTATTTTATTTCAGGATTTATTTATTTTAGAGAGAGAGTACACAAGCAGGGGGAGGGGCAGGAGAGGGAGAGAATCCCAAGCAGACTCCCTTTCGAGGCCTACAACAGGGGGCTCACCGCAGGACCCTGAGATCATGACCAGAGCCAAAACCAGGAGTCAGCCATGGGGTGCCTGGGGCTCAGTGGGTTAAGCGTCTGCCTTCAGCTGCCTTCAGTGTCTGCCTTTGGGTCCTTGGGCTCCCTGCTCAGTGGGGAGTCTGCTTCTCCCTCTCCCTCTCTCTGTCCCTCCCTCCTGCTCTTTCTCTCAAACAAATAAATAAAATCTTAAAAAAGTCAGGCACTCACCTGGCTGAGCCACCCAGGTGCCCCCTTAAGGGTGCCTTTAATCCTACATTTGTGTTCTAATCCTTAACTTACTTATATTTAACCTTTTATTGTTGAGATTTTACTACAGTATTTAAAGAAGAAATATCCTTCACAATTCCTTAATCTAAAATAAGTTTTCTTCCTTGCTTATAGTCCTGCAGGTCTTACCCAAATTCATATATAATATTATTGTGCTTTAATTCATTCATTTAATCAGTATTTATTAAGCACTTACTATGTGCCAGGCACTGAAAAAATAGCATCGAACAACATAGATAGGTTCCTTCCCTGATTGATGTTAGATTCTGGTAATTGTTCTGTACATGTATTTTTATATTCTGCTTTTTTCTTATACACAGGCATGCCTCAGAGATATTGCAGGTTTGGTTCCAGACCACTGCATAAAGCAAAAATCACAATAAAGCAAGTCAAATGAATTTGTTTCCCAGCGCAAAAAAAAAAGTATTTATGCTATACAGTCGTCTGCTAAGTGTGCAGTAGCAATGTGTCTATAAAATAATGTAAATATCGTAATTTTAAAATAACATTGCTAAAAATTGCTAACCATCACCTGAGCTTTCAGCAAGTTGTAATCACTGATCACAGATCACCATAGCAAATATGATAATAATGAAAAAATTTGAAATATTGCAAGACACCAAAATGTGATGCAGAGACATCAAGTGAGCAACTGCTATCAGAGAATGGTGCTGATAGACTTACTTGATGCCATAGACCTTCAGTTTGTCTTTAAAACACACACATACAAACAATATCTGCAAAATATGGTGAAATGAGGTGTGTCTGTATTTTAACTATTTTCCCATTTTTACTTCATCCTCGTAAATTACTTTAAATGGCTGAGTATCACACCATCATATTGAGCCATAATTTGCTCAGGCTTTCTCCATTGGGCATTTAGGTAAGTACTTATGTGTTACAGTTCTTGGGGACTGGTTATATTGCTGTGAACACTTTCGTGAATGTGGACTTTGAGTCTCTTGGGCCTTGGCCAGAGCCTGGGCTAGGGGTCAGATGGTTGGGCTCCATTTCCTTTTTTGCCATTTAATATAATGTGACCTTGGGCAAGTTCCTAACATCTCTAAGCTTCAATTTTCTCAACTGTAAAATAATGATAAAAAGACTTCCTTCACTGCAGTAAATGAGATAATGCATGTAAAGTGCCTGGCACATGAATGTTCAAACAAATGGTCATGGTGGAGGCAGGGCAAGTGCAGAACAGTGGGATTGTTACTTTCACATATTTACTGCAGTTCCTTATAACACACTCTTAGGACTGTGCATTTTCAGTTGCAGGCTAAAAGCCATGTTGAAGAAGATTCTGGGTGGCATATTGCTCATGATGTCTCTGAGTGTGCATGTGGTAGATGGATCATGTACTTTGGATTTTTTTGTCTTCATCCAGAGCCTCCGGTTCCCTTCTCCTGGTGCTCACTGATAAGAAAAGTAAAAATAACACAAAATGAATTTTGAATTGGGACCAGGAAAAGGATGCAGGGGAATATAGCTTGTCTGTTACTCCTACATTTTTGGTTGACTGCTATGTTTGGTCTTAGGCCTGCATTGATAGAACTACTTAATGAAATGCTTGGTTAATTGGGGGTTCTTATTATTGGAGCATCTCCTTACTTTTCTTTAACTTGTGCTCTGTCCCAGTCTCCCCTGTTTTGTTTTGTTTTTTTTTGTTGTTGTTTTTTTTTACTTTGCCTTTGCCCCTGCTGCTCTAGAAAAAAATTGACAGATTAGTTTTCCCTAATCTGTCATAAGAGGAAAGAGTTATAGGAAGGATTTGAGAAAGGTACAGGGTGAGATACAGGAAGCTTCTCATCTTGCTCTTCCTAAAATGTGTCTGTCCTGTGGCTTGATTACTCAAACTGACATGAATTATCAGAATTTGAAGCTTATTTGTGTTCCCTTTTCTTAGAACTGTCACAAATCTTTATACACATGAAATGGTTTTACTGTGAAAACCTTAAGTTATCAACCAGAAATGGAGAAAAATACAGGGAAAGTGAGCAAAAGGTTGGTTTAGAGATTTTAATAGAACAGAACTGTTCTTACGATCATGAACAAAGAGTGGTCTCCATCTGGAAAATTTGCTGTCTTTGACTAGTGGTTTCTTTCTTGGCCAGTACGTGCTCTAGTCATTCTCATTTCTTTTATCCCTTAGTTTAGGCTCTTATTTTCCAGAGTCTGTAGATAGCTTTGCCTCCTTTTAACAAGAAATAACTCCAGTGCCATCAAAATTAGCTGCCTGGGGACACCTGGGTGGCTCAGTTGGTTAACCGGCTGCCTTCAGTTCAGGTCATGATCCCAGCGTCCTGGGATGGAGTCCCACATCGGGCTCCTTGCTCGGCAGGGAGCCTGCTTCTCCCTCTGCCTACCACTCTGTCTGCCTGTGCTCACGTTTACTCTCTCTCTCTCTCTCTCTCTAACCAATAAATAAATAAAATCTTTAAAAAAAAGATTAGCTGCCTCGATTCTCTCTCTCTCTCTCTTTTGTTTTAAGATTTTATTTGACAGATGTTTTAAGATTATTTATTTGACAGAGATCACAAGCAGGCAGAGAGGCAGGCAGGGGAGGGGGGCAGGCTCCCCGCCAAACAGAGAGCCCGTTGTGGGGCGCCATCCCAGGACCCTGAGACCATGACCTGAGCCTAAGGCAGAGGCATAACCCACTAAGCCACCCAGGCGCCCCTGGATTCTCTGTCTTAATTGATGATACCACCATCCGCCAAGCTTGAAGCTGAGGATTTACCCTTGACTTCCTTCTCCCACGAAGCCCTCCCTGTTCCCCAGGCAGAGTTGGACACTCCTGTTTCTTACCAGTCTGTACATGTGTCTTGCTGTGTATTTATGCTAATTAGAAACTCTTGTTTGTAAGCCAGGGCTTAAACTTTTTGAGAGTTGCTTGTTGTTGATCTCTCTGTCTAAGCCAAGTCAATGAATGCAGAAGTTGAGAATTTAACCCCAGACCTCTACTTCTGTAGGTTCCCATTTGTAAATAGAAGACACGATTATCAAAGGATTTCCATGAAGCTGGCTGAAGTCTAAGCAGAGACAGTATATACCTGGTAGATGTATGGTTCCCAGCTTGAGGTGCATCTCAGAATTAGTTTTGTCAATTCTGATAAAGAAGCCTGAATTTTATGCAGACATAATAAAACAAAATCTTCAGAGATGAGGCAAGGTATTCATTATATTCATGTGGAAGTACCAAAAAATTGTGAAACAATTCAGGTTATCAAAGTGAGGAGGAAAGGGTGCATTTTCTTTGGCTGCCAGAAGGATGTGTCCAACCTTCAGAGTGTACTGGTTTCATAACTGGAGTAGGGGTAGGATAAAGACAGCCAACTATACTGGCGAGTTTGATAGGTTTTCTGTATTTTTTTTCCTGTAATATTTCTGATGTCTAAACATAACTTCCTGTGTCATCGATATCAAGATAAAAGTGGTTTCTTAGGATCATGGTGATAATGATAGCTGTAAAAATGACAAATAATATCAGCAATGTGAATGTTTTAAGAGTTATGAATTTTATGATGCAAAACACATTTTTTCTTTCCAGCTAGCATGTTAGCATTGGCTTCTGCTGCAAGATGGTTGGCTGTCCTTACATACCTTTGTAACCCCTCCATTTGTTTTTGTTTGTTTGGTATTCAAATGTCTGTAGCAGTTTTATTTGCAATAACCAAAAACTGGAAACAACCTAAATATCCAGAAACAGATGAATGAACAAATAGTGGTGTGCCCATTGAACAACATACTTCTCAGTGGTATAAAAAGAGTGAATGGCTTATATAAGCATCATTGGTAAATCCCAAAAAAAGTATGCTGCATAAGGGAAACCAGGGGGAGAAAAGAGCGAATATTTTATGATTTCAATCATATAAAATTCTAGAAAATGCAAGCCCATTGTCAAGGAAAGTAAGACAGTGGTTGCCTGAAGAGTTGGGGAGGGCAGGGAGAGAGAGGATGCTGAAGAGCATGAGGTAAATTCAGGGATGGTTTTCTATTTTGAAATATTATGAAAATGAAAGTAAAGGCATATTCTTGTTATTAAACTCATAATACAACAAAGAGAGTAGGTTGAGGGGGGTGGCTTGTGGAGACCTTGCACACAGGAGACACTTAGTCCTGCAGATCTTTGAAGAGACCGTGAGCTCTAATTTGACTGACAAAGGCTGGAAGAGATAAACAAACTGCAAATAAGGGGATTAAAGATTTCTATGTAAAATAGCCCTGCCCCCACTTGGTTTCTAGGCAAAATAATCTGCATATTTTTAAGAAATAGAATAACCTGGGGAGAAATAGGGCCTTTAGAAGAGTGTGAGATTAGGCTGACCTCATTGTTCACTTTGGGGGCTCTTGAGTCTTAGGTATATGCTGCCTCTGATTAAGCACCCTTAAAAAAAGCCTGTCAGTTGACAGGTTCTGTCCATGTACACCGAGTTGGCTTCATTTTCCTGACATCCCTCACCCCTTTTAAAATTGTAATATTCATATAAAATTGACCACTTTAAAGTTGAAATTAAGTAGCATTTAGTACATTCACAGTGTGCAACCATAACCTCCATCTAGTTCCAGAACATTTTCATTACCCAAAAGGAAACCTAGTACGCATTAAACAGTTATTTCCCACTCCCCCCAGCCCTGGACAACCACTAATCTGCTTTTTGTCTCTGTGGATTTACTTACTCTGTATATGTCATATAAATGGAATCATGCAGTATATGACCTTTTGTGTCTGGTTGCTTTCACTTAGCATGATATTTTCAAGGTTCATCCAAGTTATAGCATGTATCACTACTTCATTCCCTTTTTTGGTAGCCCTTTGTTTTTTAACCAAGAATCACCAGACATTTGAGGAAAACATGCAACATGGAAAAGAAACAGGAAAATTGATCTGAAACAGACCGGTAGATGGTTTTGCTTGTTTTTAAAAGCATACTATTTAGTAATCTGCTAGATATTCAAGAAGATATGGGATCCATGAAACAATCAGTGTTGCCATCTGGAAGAAACTGTCAAAATTAAAAAGCTCATAGAGATGAATTATGTGTTTGCCAAGTTAAAAAATATTCCATAATAGATCAGAAGATAAAGTCAAGAGAAAATCTCAGTATAAAGCCAAAATACAGGCAAAAATTGATACAGAAGAAAGAGACATAGAGGATCAATCCAGAGAACCATCATCTGCCAGAATTTCTGGGAAGTGAGAACAAAAATTGAAAGGAGAGAAATATTTAGAAGTATAAAAAAAATTTCCAGGATCTAAAGAAGGGAGTATTCTTCATATTGAAAGTTTCTACCCAGTGCTCAGATGAATAAAGAAAGACCCACGGCTAGAACTGTGACTGTGAAATTTCAGAAAAACAAGAATAGAGAGAAAACCTTAACAGTTTCTATGAAGATACACTGGGTCTTCTAAAAGCAGTGCGAATCAGATGTGTAATCCGCAACAGTAACAACCAGAAGGCAGTGGAACGGCAATCTTCCCAGACCTGAGAGAGAATGCTTTTGAACCAGATCTGTCATAGCAAAATACATTTGTTTTCAGATGTGCAAGGACTCCTGAAATTTTCTTTCCTTATACCTTTTCTGAAGCAGTTATTTACAGATGAAAATTTTTAAAAAAGGAAGATTTTCAAGAAGTGGCTGAACTAACCTAGTAGTCCAATGAAAAGACTCGTGTTACCTGTTGAACAGGAACTCTGTTTTACCCTGGAAAGTAGCCATCCCAGATTTGAACACAGATTTGGTGGGATCCAAGAAAAATTTATTTGGGAATGGGAATGGGTAGATTCCAAGCAACAGATAAAATGAAGCTGGAAGATAGTTGGAATACGGTGAAGAAACCATAGAACTTTTTACAAGGGGCAAGGGAATTAGAATTCCTATGCAAAGCAGAAAAACTATATGCAGAAAGTTGTAAGCCAAATACAAATCAAACACATAAGTGGCACAAGTATGAGTAATTGGTGGTGACTGAATAGAAAATGTATTTGTGCCTAATGTATGAAGAATATCCTTCTTTATGGATAGTGGCTTTGGAAGCACAAGGAAGAAAGTGCAATTCTGGTCCTGTAAATAATATTTTAAAGTTACAAAGGTAACTGATGGAAGGAACTGAAAGTAGTAATTTAAATATAAAAAAGTTGGGCCTTGGAAGGGGTGGTAGGGAGTGGTATTAAGTACACTAAATCTGCTAGAGAATTATGGGCATGCTTAATGAGGTTGGTGACAACCAGGAGAACTGATGGAGATTTCTCCTGGATAGGAAGACTGGGACGCTGGGGTGGGATGGCCTGGCAGGTATCCTTTTCATCAAAGTGCTTTTTATGAGCCATTTGATTTTCTTTGTTCTTTGGTAATTGGGATAGGTTAAGAACCTGTTGATTCCCAATAAACAAGTGTTTCTTTCCTGAGTGTCTTCAGTTGTTTTAACTTTTAGATAGATGCTGAGAGTTGGGGGGAAAAATAGTTTAACCTCTACCATAAAATAATTTTAAGATCTCTTTGCCTTTAGTTTCTACCATCGCTTTTTTTTTTTAGAATGATGAGAGAGGAGATACAAATAAATCTTTTCCTACTTGTATTTCATATTTTCTGATATATCCACTAAAAGTGCCACTTTGATTATCTTGGTCTGTTGAAAAACTTAAAGTAGCTTCTTCAGACTCCAGCCTGAACTCCTTCCTGTTTCCCCCTTCTCTGACCCTTATGTTTGATTTTTGTCTCCTCAAACCTCCTGTAACCATCTCTGCCCTTCAGAACCCTCTGCAAACTCTCAGAGGACCTCTTGTCCTTCCTTTTTTAATTTCTTTTTTTTTTTTTTAAACCTTCCTCAGGAGCTGTATCTGGACTCTTCCGGTACCCCCTAGAGGCCTGGAAGATCTTGGTGCCTGTCTGGGTTCTGGAGAAGAATGTGGGGTGCAGGGACAGGATCTAGTGCTGGTGCTGGCATTGTTCCAAGTGCTTGTGTATGGCAGAAAAGGAAATTGTTTCAAATTTCTGTCCTCAAGGAGCTTCCATTTCTGATGGAGTTTTATATAAACGGAAAGGTTATAAAAATAGCATTATATGTTTTTAGCACAGCTAAGGCCAGCAATTAGTAGTTCTGTCTTTGAAAAATGTTCTTGGAGTCTATGGCTTTATCAGTAAGGTATGCTAGCCTCTGAGGTATCCTCTAGAGAAGAGTGGGAACATGAATGGTACTGCCAAGATAGCGTTTGGTATTCCCTCTTACGTGCCTCCTCACAGTAGCAGTAGCTGCAAGAGGCAGAGCATTATTTGAAATCATTTTGGGACAAGGTGAGCTTATGGCTGCATGAACATGGTAGAAGATTTGGCTTTTAGTCCTACAGTGTGTAGTTCCTTGGATGTCAGCTTCTGTCTGCATATCTTTTGGTTTTGTTATTGGATGTGACCTTGGTTTATAAAAATGGTGGTCATCCTGCTTATATGGCACTCCCTGGAAAACTCTTAGAATTCTCTTAGGGGCTTAACCAGCCCTTTGTACTAAGTACTTTCCAGAGGTATTTCGTTAAAATGTGCATCCTAAAAGATAGGCTGGGATTTACTCTGTGATACTGTAGCAGGTAATGGATAGATGAGGTATAGATAGAGTGGACCTGAGTGGCCATGAGTTGATGTTGGAGCTGGGTGACGAGTACATGGTTTTCATCATACTCTTCACTTTTATAGATGTTTGGGATTTTTCATAATAAAAACTACCCTGGTAGTCAAGGATGGATGACTCATATTTTTGCTTTATTGTATTTTGCATAAAGTTTTTATTTAGTGAGGTCTTTGGTTTTTTGTTTTTTGGTATTTATTTTAATGATCAGAGACAGAGTGAGTTAAGGTTAGATGAGAGAAATCTTCAAATTTAATCAGATTTTCCAAAACATGAATAGCATGGATGTCTTGATTATAAGTCAGCCCTCCCTCCATGGAGACCTGTTAAAAAAAAGTGAAAGGAAGCAAAATTATGATCAGGAGCCAGAGAGCTGACCTCCTACAAGCCGAGAATATGTAAATGTGAAGTATGGGAGAAGTGAAGGCCCACCACTTAAATTAGATCGTAGGGGTGAGCCTTGCCTAAAGTCAGAGCCCTGCTGGGACCCTGCTATCACCATCATTGCTGCTGATTTCATCCCATTCTAGGGTGATAATTCACCTATTCCTTTGTCTCTGTGCTTTAACCTTTTTTCTTCCTCTTATTCCTTTTAGTACCTTCTTGCTTCACCCCCTACCCTCCAAGACCTGAATTCATCCATCTTGATCTCCTTAGCCTAGCTTTCCTATGTCATGTCCCTTTCTACCCCAGACCCAGAAGCTCACCCACAATTCACTCCTTTCCTTCATCTCGGCTGTTTAGTGAATTACCACTGGTGTTTGTTAACAAATGTGATTGGACCACGAAGTGGCTTAACACAGGCTGAGGCATGGAGACCATTCGTGTAGCCTTAAAAATTTTCAGGCAGTTGGCAAGTAAGAATTCTAAATAAAAATTGAAACTACCACCTGTATTTTTTCAGGCCGTTGATGCTCACTGCCATCAGCTGCATCCTCCCTATGGCACTGGTAAGTGTGGGAAGGGCTGGTGACAGTTTTGGTGGGCTGCTGGATTTCTTTTTTCTGGGGGAAGGATCTATTTGCAGGCTGTGTTACTAACTTGTCCCCAAGGGCTGGACAGCTTCAACCAGCTGTAGGTGACTAAAAAGAGGAAGAAGCAACTGACTATGCTCATGCGTTTCCTTGGGGAACTGTTGTCAAGAGCAGAGGCTACTCACTATGTGCTTTGATCCTTACATAAAAATTAGCACATTCTATACATTATTTTGAATACTAAACATACACTATCCACATTCTCTGGGATGTCAAGTAGTAACTATTAAATTTCCCAAAACTCTTAAAACATTGTTTCTAAAGATGGATATTGGCTGTATATTAGCAGGGGTCCAAATGTATGTTCTTATGATTTTCTTCAGTAGCAAGGTTTATCTCGCTCTGGTATTTTAAGTTCTTTGTGGTCAGGAGATCAAGAAATGTTTGTTCCAATGATTAATATAAAATTCTGATAGAGACTTAAAAAGAAATTTGTGGTTCTCGTTTACTAACAAACTTGAGGTGGACTTGGGGACCTGTGATTTTAAAAATTGTTTTTACCACAGTCTGCCTTCTGCTTAGGGACCTAATGGAGAAAATATGCACAGTAAAGTTGAAACATGGGGTGGGACAGCAAGCCACATAATTGGTGAAGTATAAGCCAGTTGCCAAATTGCTGCTGAAATTACCTTATCTAAGGCCTTGAAATCCTGCTGCTCTTTCCTTGTAGTGAGTGGGTTGGAGGCCATGCACATTCAGAAGTTTTATCTCATCAGGGGTCTCGACTTTAAGTGACAGTTGGATGTTTACACTGTTTCATTTCTCTAGTCAAGCCCTTAGAGCATGGAAGGCAGTGCCTCCAGAATATCTAATGAAATGCAGAGGTGATAGACTTGTATACTCTTAACCAGTGAGGAGCTCCTTGCTGGTAACTGCTGCTAAAGCATTCATGTACCCTTTATTACATCTCTGTGGGAAACATCTTAACACCTTTGGCCCATATTCTAGATTTCCCACTGGTCCCTACTTCCCATCCCCCAGGCCCTGCTTATGAAGTAGGGATTTCCATCCCTACTTGTATATGCACTTACTACATTGTTTATAAGAAACGGAAAGAACTTAACTCTCTCAGCAGTTGTCTACTCCTTTAAGGTTATCAGTGCACAAGTGGTAACTACCGAACATGTTTTGAGGAACATGTTTTGAGGACCCGTATCAGGGAAATAACTTTTAAGTATCCGTCCCTATATAGATTGTAGAAGGTGAGTGAAGATTTTTGTCTGCAGCCTTTGCTGCAGACAAAATACTGATGACCAGCAGCAGTGTCTGACATGCATGTAGCTAAGGTTTTCCTGAAACAAAGAACTGGAAACCATTTGAGGGTGTTGGGATTATAAATGCAACAGCAAAACGAAGCCAGACTGGATTGGCAATGCAGAGCACTGTTTAGGGTAAATGACAACGGAAGGTGATCCCACGGGTTTTTTTCAAGCTGGAAGGAAAGCTCCCCAGAGGTTCCTGAACTATTGTTGGTCAGGTTTGAGGGTATGGAGAGAGAGGAGGAAAAGGCAGGGAAGATAAGGCTGCTCTTGGCTTCTGTGCTCTTACCAAATCTTTGACTCTGGACCACTAGAGACTTGAGCGCGTCCTTCAGTCTTTGATGAACTTTTTACCACTATTTGCCTTCCCTTCCCCACCCCGATCAGTCACATTCCCTTCCCCAGCTCTCAGGAAAAATAAGAGAGGAGTTCTTACCTTTGGGGCTTCTGTTCACACTGTGGCTTAGCCACAACTGTGACGACTCAAAGACAGGCCTGAGAGCTGTGCTTTGTGGAATAGCAACATTTAAGGAGCAGAAAGACTAGGAACAGTGTCCATTGGAACACTAAGAAGACTTGGTCTGGGAGGTTGAGAGAGAGCCACAGAGTATTGTAAATCTTTACAGTATTGTAAAGCATTATAGATCTTTGTGGAAGTTATATCTGCTTATGCTGAAATTCACACTGTATGATTAGTTAACCTTTGGTCAAAACTATGTAGTGGAATTTTTCATTTTGAAGAGTAAATAAAAGGTCAAAATGATTATTTAATACAGTAGCATAAAGGTCAGTCAGCATTTTGTCATTATGACATTTGTTTATGCAAAATTACTGCAGTTATGTTAAAAGTCCCTCCTGACTTATGTTTCGAAAAATTAAAACAAAGAAGTTTAAGGAATTGTACAGTGGACATCCATATACCTACTAACAAGATTATACAGGTGCTAACCTTTTGCTACATTTGCTTTGTTATGTATCTAGCCATGAACCAACCAGTTTTATTTTTATAGAGATTTCTTAAAGTATTTATATTCCATTAAATTTGCCCATTTTAAAGTGTGCCATTAGATGAATTTTAATACGTTTATGCAGCTGTGTAACCATCACCACAATCTGAGTTATAGAAAGAACATTGTCATCATCTGGAAAGTTCCTTGTGTTTGTTAGCCAGAGGCTAACAGGCAATGAGCCACAGGCTCAAGCCACAGGCAATGAGGGATCATCTTTCTTTCCCTATGGTTTTACCTTTTCCAGAAACTGCATATAAAGGGAATTGTACAGTATGCAATCTTTTGTGTCTGGCTTCTTTCACTGAGCACAATGTTTTTGAGGTTCATCCATGTCATATTATGTGTCGGTAGTGCTTTCCTTTTTATTGCTGAATGATTTTCCATGTATGGATATATTACATTTTGTTTATCTCTTCATTCATCAGTTGATGGACATTGGGTTGTTTCCAGTTTGGGGTGATTATAAAATATGCTGCCATGACCATTCTTGTCCAGGGCCTTAAATGGACATATGTTTTCATTTCTCTTGGATAGATATTTAAGAGTGGGATTGCTAGTTTGTATGCTGTTTAATGTTTTAAGAAACTGCCAAACTGTTTTCTGAGGTGAATACTATTTTGGATTCCTGCCAGCATGGTATAAGGGTTCCAGTTTCTCCACATCGTTGCTAGCACTTCGTATGGATAGTCTTTTGGATTATATTCATTCTGTTGAATATGAAGTGATATCTTGCAGTTCTTATTTGCAATTCCCTTGTGACTGATAATGTTAAGGATCTTTTCTTTTGCATATTTATTCTTCATACCTTTTTCAGGTAAAGTGTTAAGATCTTTTTTTTTTTTTTTAAAAGATTTTATTTATTTATTTGTTAGAGAGAGAGAGAGAGAAAGCGAGCACAGGCAGACAGAGAGGCAGGCAGAGGCAGAGGGAGAAGCAGGCTCCCTGCCAAGCAGGGAGCCCAATGTGGGACTCAATCCCAGGACGCTGGGATCATGACCTGAGCCGAAGGCAGCCGCTTAACCAACTGAGCCACCCAGGCGTCCCTTTTGCCCATTTTTTTAAAAATTGGGTTGTTTGTCCTATTGAGTTACCTGAGTTCTTTATAGATTCTGAATTAAGTTCTTCTTTTTTTTTTTTTGAATTAAGTTCTTTATCAAATATATGATTTGTAATTATTTTCTCCTAGTCTCTGGCTTGTCTCTTCCATCTCTTCCAAGACATTCTTAATAATGTCTTCGAAGAATAAAAGTTTAATTTTAATGAAGTCCAGTTTATCAGTTTTTCTTTCAAGGATAGTGCTTTCGTTGTTGTATCTAAGAAATCTTTACCTAAACCAAGGATGCAGAGATTTTTACATTTAATCTGTGAACTATTTTGAGTTCCTTTTTGCGTGCTGTGAAGTCTCTAAGTTCTGTGGTTTGTTTTTGTATAATGATATTTGGTTATTCCAGAACCTTTGTTGAATGTTTCCTCTACTGAATTCCTTGGCACCTCTGTATAAAATTAACTTTAAATGTCTGAGTTTACTTCTGTATTTATTCTGTTTCAATGATCTCTCTGTTTTTGTTTTTTTTTTAAGATTTTATTTATTTATTTGACAGAAAGAGAGAGAGAGATATCACAAGTAGGCAGAGAGGCAGGCAGACTCTATGCTGAGCAGAGAGCCCGATGCGGGACTCCATCCCAGGACCTTGAGATCATGACCTGAGCTGAAGGCAGCGGCTTAACCCACTGAGCCACCCAGACGCCCCTGATCTCTCGGTTTCTAAGCCCATACATACTTCATTGTCTTGATTACTGTAGCTTCACAGTAAGTTTTGAAGTCAGATGGTGTAAGTTCTCCAAATTTGCTCTTTCAAGATTGCTTTGGATATTGTGGGTCTTTTACCTTCTACAGATTTTAGGATCAACTTTTAATCTGTGCCCTCTGCCCCTCAAAAGACCCCTGCTTTGATTTTAATTTAAAAAAAATTTTTTTTTTTTTTTTGTTAGAGAGAGAGAGAGAGTGAGCACAGGCAGACAGAGTGGTAGGCAGAGGCAGAGGGAGAAGCAGGCTCCCCGCCGAGCAAGGAGCCCAATGTGGGACTCGATCCCAGGACGCTGGGATCATGACCTGAGCCGAAGGCAGCTGCTTAACCAACTGAGCCACCCAGGCGTCCCTGATTTTGATTAATTTTGATTGCTCTGTTCAGTCTGGAGCTGTGTTGTTCTGTCTGGTGGCTATGACCCTGTGTAGCCATTGGGCATTTGAAATGTGGCCAGTTTGAATTGGCGTGTGCTATAATTTTAAAATATACAGTGTACTTTGAAGACTTATGTGAATAAAAGGATATGAAATAAAATAGTTCATGAGTAATTTTTATGGATTACATGTTAAAAATATTTAGATGTATTAGTCTAAATAAAGTATATTATTAACACTTCACCTGTTTTAAATTTTAGTTTTCATTTGTTTGCCGCTGTATAGAAATACATTTGGTTTTTGTATATTGACTTTGTTATCTTACTAAATTCATTTATTCTAGTAGTAGTTTTGCACATTTGTTTAAGATTTTCTGAGTAAATAGTCATTTTATCTAGAAATAGAGACAGATTTGCTTCTTCTTTTTCCAATCTTTTATTAAGGTATTTTATGTCTCCCCCCTCCCCCCTTTGTCTTACTGCCCTGGCTAGGACCTCCAATATGTTGTTAAATGGTGAGGGTGGTCATCTGTACCATTTTCCTGATCGTAGCATAGTAGCATTCACTGTTTCATCATTGAATATAATGCTTTTCATAGATGCCCTATATCAGATTCAGCAGTTCATTTTTTCCTTGATTTGCTGAGAATTTTTATTTTGAATGAATATAGAATTTTGTCAAGTGGGTTTTCTGTAACACAAATGATCATTTTTTCCACCTTTATTTTGTTAATTCAGTGAATTACAATAGGAGCGTTCAAATGTTCAATCATCTTTCCATTCCTTGGATAAACCTCATTTCATTATGCTATATTGTCCTTTTTCTATATTGCTGGATTTAATTTGCTAAAATATTTGGATTGATTTTTGTGTCTATGTTTATAAGGGATACTGGTCTGTAATTTTCTTTTTGTTATATTTTTGTCAGATTTTTAAAATAAGATTTTATTTATTTATTTTGACAGAGAGAGATCACAAGTAGGCAGAGAGGTGGGAGGAGGGGAGGGGGGAGCAGGCTCCCAGCTGTGCAGAGAGCCTGGATGTAGGGCTCAGACCCTGAGATCATGACCTGAGCTGAAGGCAGAGGCTTAACCCACTGAGCCACCCAGGTGCCCTGACAGATTTTTTGTATCTGAATTATGTTAGTCTCATAAAATTAATTTGGAATAAGTATTACTTTCTCGAGTTTCTGAAAGTGTTTAAGATTAGCGTTGATGAAGTTCTCTAGTAAAAAGTTGTGAGCATGGAATTTTGTGAGAAAATTTTTGATTATGAATTCCGTGTCTGTAATAGATATAGAGTTATTCATTTTATTTTTTTTCATTTTGTGTCAGTTTTGCTAACTAATGTTCAAGGAACTTGTCACTTTCACCTAAGATATGAAATTTATTAAAAATAGATTATTGATAATGTTCCCTTATTTTCCTTTTAGTATCTGTAAGGTTTGTAGGGACAATCCCTTTTTTACCCCCATTATTGGTAATTTGTATTCCTTTTTTTCCTTAAATGTTCTGGCTAAAGTTCTTAATCAGCTTTGTTGATCTTCTTTAAAATCAACTTATAGGGGCGCCTGGGTGGCTCAGTGGGTTAAGCCTCTGCCTTCGGCTTAGGTCATGATGCCAGGATCCTGGGATTGAGCCCCGGGCTCTCTGCTCAGC
>ML108466.1:19245-35078 GCA_003697995.1 Taxidea taxus jeffersonii
TTTTAAGATTTTTTTTTTATTTGACAGAGAGATCACAAGTAGGCAGAGAGGCAGGCAGAGAGAGAGGAGGAAGCAGGCTCCCCGCCAAGCAGAGAGCCCGACCCGAGCCGAAGGCAGAGGCTTAACCCACTGAGCCACCCAGGCGCCCCAAGATAGATTATTTTTAATGTTTTAATATCATCCCCAAGGTTTGTCCTGGCCCTGTTGTGGAAGATGGCTTAAATATTGGCACCCCTGCACCCCCTCCCACATCTTTTTCTGCCCCCAAATCACCGTGTTTGCTTCCTCTGAGATACTGCTGGGACATGTGTACAGTCTGTTCTGTTTAAGATTTTATTTATTTTTGTAAGAGAGAGAGAGAAAAAGAGCTCTTGTCCGAGCATGAACAGGAGGGAGGGGAGGGGCAGAGGGAGAAGCAGGTTCCCCACTGAGCAGGCAGCTGGATGTGGGACTCAATCCCAGGATCCTGGGATCATGACCCAAGCCAAGGCAGACACTCAACCGACTGAGCCACGTAGGCGTCCCCAGTTCTCTCTTGTGATCCCAAATCAAGGATGAGGTGGCGCCTCTGCTGGGACTACCTTTTTTTTTTTTTTTTTTTTTTAAGATTTTTATTTCTCTGACAGAGATCACAAATATGCAGAGAGGCAGGCAGAGAGAGGGGGGAAGCAGGCTCTTCGCCAAGCAGAGAGTCCGAGGCAGGGCTCAATCCCAGGACCCTGGGATCATGACCCAAGCCGAAGGCAGAGACTTTAACCCACTGAGACACCCAGGCACCCCCCCCTTTTTTTTTAATTTTTTAAAATTTTGTTTATTTATTTGTCTGTGCGTGGAGCACAAGCACTAGCAGGGAGAGGGGCAGAGACAGAAGGAGAAACAGGCTTCCCGCTGAGCAAGGAGCCAGATCTGAGACTGGATCCCAGGATCCTGGGATCATGCATGGCCTGAGCTGAAGGCAGACGGCAGACACTTAACAACTGAGCCACCCAGGTGTCCCATGGGTCTACTACTTTTAGCATAAATTCTTCTAAGTACTCTTCCTCTACCCCTGTGCTGTTTTTGCCAGAGAGCCTTTTAGAACCTGACTTCCATATAGATTCTGTGGTGCCCACTGTAGGGCAAGGCACAGTCACACTGCATTTTGCTTAAATTAATGGTCTCTGAGTTCCTTCAGGTTTATAATGGATTATTGAAGGAAAGTCCCTGATTTTCAGTGATTTACTGTGGACATAATACGGGCCGTTTTCACACCTCCATCTGTGATATGGGGATCACAGTAGCACTTCCTGCAGAAGGCTGGTGAGAGGTGCATATGGCTGACACACGTGTGCCTCTTATCTTGTATGTATTGATGTATTCTTGGCTGTCGGGAACAAGAGATTTGTATCACTCCACTATCAGTTTCATGAAGTGCTAGATGTACCCTCTCTTCATATAATCTCTTCTCACCAAAAACTCAACTCTGCTAGGATACTCTGAGTTGGTCATTAGTGGACATGCAGTCATTAATAAAATTTCTGTCTCAACAGAGGGCTGTGTTTTGCATAAGTGGGTTGCATGTAGTTTGCAAATTCGGAGGTTTTGTTGCTGCTGTTAAGTGCTGTTCAGATCAAAGGATCAGACTAGGTAGAGTGCTAAAATTCTATATCCTAAGAAAAGTTGAGTTCCATTTTGAAAATCCACAGATTAAAGACATGATGTCACTTAATGATTGGCATCTGTTGAGTGGTCACCCTCTGTCTAGTCCAGTTCTAGGCTCTGTGGATCTGTGAGAAGCAGCCTGACTCCTGTTTTTAGCTCCCAGGCTCCACCCAAGCCATCTGTGGTGAGAAGGTGGGGATAGCTACTGGACACAGTGAGGACTCTGGGTGGTTAAGTGCCTTTGTCAAGACCTAATAGCCACAACATGCCAAGACATTTAGAAGTCAGGACAGAAAATGGTATAGGGCTAATTGGACCCCATTAGGTAAGAGGTGATAGAAAAGGCTCTGGTAAGGAGGTCATCCAAAACAGTATCACTACCAGGCTTGCTTTTTTATTTAAATCATAGTCAGAAGCTATATTCAAAGCAGTTATTTAACTTTAAGCCATGTGTTTGTTTCTGTTTTCATTTTGTGATAGTGGTTTGCTATAGATAAATAGCTTTGTTATGGCTACAGTTAGAAGAAATGTCAGTTACAATTCAGGAATCTGAGACCTAAAGTCTCTATGGTCCTCAACAGGAAAATACTATAGCAACATGTATGAGTCAGGTGGCTGTTACCTTGCATGGAAGGGACGTGGGGACCCCCACCTTTAGTGAAGTGTGCTATCTTGAGAGCTTGGTTTTCTCAAGATGTACCTGGGCTGTAGGACAAAAAGGCATTCACTCACTGCACTTTGACACAGAGTCTGACACTGAGTATACACTGGGACATGCCCTTGTTTAGCAAGTATGCACCTGTTTCCTTTCAGGAGTGACTTGAGCTCTCGGGCCAGGGATTACATGTTGGTCACTGTGTCTTTCCCCCTGCAGTTCTTACCTGTGGACCAGCTGCCTTACGGTTCCTTGGTAGCTTCTGTGTAAAGACTCAGTCCAGTGGGCAGAGGACTAGGGTTCTTCGTGTCCTTTTGGCTCTCTGGTCTGAAGTGTGCTCCTTGTTTCTCCTTGATTCAGTAGCACCCTTGTGCTCCGCGCTGCTCTCTCTAGGAAGCCTGATCTGGACCTCCAAACACAACTGTATCTTCTGTGGCCCTACGCTAGTCTTGACAACCTTAGGGTGTTCCTTTCTGTAACTAGTCCGCTTCCCCTCCCCACCCCACCCCTTTTAAAAAAAAAAAAGATTATTTATTTATTTGACAGAGATCACAAGTAGGCAGAGAGGCAGGCAGAGAGGAGGAAGCAGGCTCCCTGCTGAGCAGAGAGCCCGATGCGATGCTCGACCGCAGGACCCTGGGATCATGACCTGAGCCGAAGGCAGAGGCTTTAACCCACTGAGCCACCCAGGTGCCCCCCACCCCCTTTTTTTAGCAAGAGAGGGTGAGAGCGAGCAAGCATGAGTATGCATGAGCTGGGGAGGGGCAGAGGAAGAGAGAGAATCCCAAGCAGGCTTTCCATTCAGTGCAGAGCTGGACACAGGGTTCTATCTCATAACCCTGAGATCATGACCTGAGCTGAATTCAAGAGTGAGATGCTTAACTGACTAAGCCACCCAGGTGCCCTAGTCTGCTTCCCTGTTAACCAAGATACTGTGGCTATAACACATACCTGCTGTCTTACTACTGGCTTCTTTGCCCTAAATTAAAATGTGAACTTTTTATGTCAATAACTTATTTCTGTAACATCCTTTTCAATGACTGCACACCAAATCATTGCATGGATCTGTCATATATTATTTACCTAGTTCCTTTTTGTTGGACATTTAGGTTATTTTAAATTTTTTACTCTTATAAAACACTGCTGTACACATATCCCTTATGATTTCCTCAGAAAAACTTACAGAGCTAGCTCAGAGCACCTTCTGGGGCTCTTTGGTAGCCACAATCAGTGTCTTTAAAATGTAGGGGCCACAAAAGCTGTCCATAGGCTTTTAAATCATACTTGTGATCAGGGCTCATTGGTTGCCAGGAACTTGGAGATTTTAAGCAAGGGTGTTTTGATTTGCTGAATTTATACAAGAAGTCCAAGCCTGAAGATTTTCTGCAAGCAACAGGCCTAACTGGAGGTATACTTTCCACGTGTGGCCTCCTACAGCAGCTTGAGGGAACATAGGCCACATCAGGGAACACACAGCTCTTCTGCTTCAATCGAATGCTGGGTTGTTACTATAACAGGGTGTTTCTACTTCAGCTTCAAATCAGACTAATTTCTTGGAAGTGTCATTAATGAAAACAAAACAAAACAAAAGTCAGAGAGATCCAGGAAAGATTATATTAATATTATGGCTAAGATTATTATAAGAGTCTGAATTTTAAAAAATGAAGCAGAGAACCAAGAGGAAGAATTTGGAAATCAAGCCTGGGCCTGCTGTAGACATGAATGTATGCACTTCTCAAAATGTGGAGTTCTCGGAAAGAAACAACAGTTGTAACTTGATTTTTTTTTCCCTTTCTTCTTTCTAGGTATCTCATTCAGTTGCTAAACTTATATTAGTTAATTTCCACTGGCAAGTTGCAGAGATATTGGACAGGTAAGGTATTTTGGGGGAAGAGAGGTGGCATCGCCCATAGCTTCTTTCTCTGCCCATCCACGCAGTAGTGATTATTGTATGTTTTGGAGTATACTTATAATATGCATATTACATATTTGAAACATTGGATCATATTGTATATCCTTTTTTCTCTCAATACCTGGCAAACATTTTCTCATGACTGCATCGTATTCTTTCTATCTCAGTTTTATTGCTGGCTCAGTATTTCATCATGTAGACATCCCATGCTTTTTCCAAACCCCTGTTGTCAGTAAAATTAGTTCATTTTTTTAATGCCGTTGTGAATTTGTAATCAATGCCCTTCTATATAACATTTGCCAACATCTCCATTTGTTTCTTTTGGATATATCAAGTGAGAAATGCAACATTCTTTTGAATCCAGATGAAGCAAATGGAGATGTTGGCAAATGTTCTTCAGGAAAGATAGGGCAGCTTACCACCAGAGCCACACCTCTTGAGCCATAGACCTTGGAGTCTCAAGATGTCTTGGAAGTGGTCAGGAGGGGGGTTCCTCTTCCTGCTGCCCCTTTTTGAGAGGAGTCCCGTGCCCTGCCTGCAGAGGCATGTGCTTCTGTCTAGCATAGGGTTTCTCACCCTCAGCATCCTGCCATTTGGGGTTAGATAATTCTTTGTTGTGGGGGCACTGTTCTGTGACTTGTAAGAGGTTTGGCAGAATCTCTGGCAAAATCCATTTGAAGAGACAGGAACAATAAAAAATGAGCAAAGACAAAAAAAAAAAATGAGCAAAGACAGAACAAGCATTTTACACAAAAGTAAGCACAAACAGCCATTAACATGAAAAGATGACCAACCTCCATAGTAATCTGGGACACTGAAGTTCACACCCCAAGCCTTTGAAATAAAAAATGTTTCCAAGTAACCCCTGGAGAACAAAATTGTCACTAGTGAGAATCACTGGTCCTATCCCTGCCCTTTCACACACCAGTGAGTCTTCCTTTGTATGGTGTGATCTGTTTATCTGCAGAGGAAGGTCCTACCTCTCCTTCTCCAGGCTACGACATAACTGGGATGACTGTACCTGCTGGAGCAGCTTAGCCCACTCGGGAAGGAGCAAGTGCGCTTGTGATTTCACTGACTGCACTCTCACTCTCTATCTCCCAGAGCCGGATACATTGAGATAGACTTTCAAGTGAACTTTCACTGTCTGCACTGCTGTTTCTACTACCCAGAATTCTGGATCTGTGTAGGTTCCAGCAGTGGGGTATCTCTCGCTCTTCAAACTCTGTAGCCTAACATGGGAATGGACAAGATGGCTGAAGATAGTAAGAATATGGTGTGAGAAAGTAGGAATAAAAGCAGTGGAAGGAGGCATTTTGACTAGGTGGAATAAGGAAGTCATGTATAGGAGACATTTTTCTCTGCTCAGGTTCCTGGATTCTGGGTAATGTGTTTTCCTGGGCTTTGTATGATACTTTGATTGCCACATGATAATTGCTTTTATTTTTATTATTTTTTAAGCTTTACGTATTTATTTATTCTAGAGCAAGAGCGCATGTGAGCAGGGGGTGAGGGAGACAGAGGGAAGATGGAAAGAATCCAAGCAGACTCCCCACGGAGCCTGATGTGGGGCTCTAAAGATCAGAGTCGGATACTTAACTTACTGAACCAGGCACTCCTGGTTTTATTTTTAAATGTATGTATTCCAGGGACGCCTGGGTGGCTCAGTTGGTTAAGCGGCTGCCTTCGGCTCAGGTCATGATCCCAGCGTCCTGGGATCGAGTCCCACATCGGGCTCCTTGCTCAGCAGGGAGCCTGCTTCTCCCTCTGCCTCTGCCTGCCACTCTGTCTGCCTGTGCTCGCTCCCGCTCTCTCTGACAAATAAATAAAATCTTAAAAAAAAAAATTCTCTAAAAAATATATAAATAAATGTATGTATTCCATACCTCATTCCAGAAAGGAATTAAATTTTTATTATGTTTCCTTTTTAAAAATACATATGTACACACGTGTGTGATGTGTGTAGGTTAAGGAATGATAAGGTAAACATACCTTAGTGTCCACCCAAAATAGGAAACCCTCTGATCTTTACTTAGAAGCCTCTTGGGGCACCTGGGTGGCTCAGTGGGTTAAGCCTCTGCCTTCGGCTCAGGTCATGATCTCGGGGTCCTGGGATCGAGCCCCGAATCGGGCGCTCTGCTCAGTGGGGAGCCTGCTTCCCCCTCTCTCTCTGTCTGCCTCTCTGTCTACTTATGATCTCTCTGTCAAATAAATAAATAAAATCTTAAAAAAAAAAAAAGCCTCTCATGGCAGTGTCTGCCTGGCCACACCCCCTTCCTTCCTCTCCAGAGCAACCAGTATCTTGAATTGGGTATTGATCATTTTTTTATTTATTCTTTTTTTTAAAATATTTTATTTATTTATTTGACGGGGTGGGGAGAGAAAGAGAGAGAACAAGCAAGAGGAGCAGTAGAGAGAGAGAGAAGCAGGCTCCCTGCTAAGCAGGGAGCCCAATGCAGGGCTCAGTCCTAGGACCCTGGGATCATGATCTGAGCCAAAGGCAGACACTTAAACAACTGCCACCTAGGCACCCCTTCTTATTTATTCTTAAATTATATAACCTTTAGTTTTGTATGGTTTTGGTTTTTTTGTTTTTTTAAGTAGGCTCCATGGAGCCTAGCACTGGGCTTGAACTCAAGACCATTGAGATCAAGATCTGTACTGGGATCAAGAGTTGGACGCTTAATCGGCTGAGCCACCCCAGCAACCCTAGTTTTGTATGTTTTTAGAACTTTACAGACATGGAATCGTGCTGTATGTGTTCTTCAACTTAAAACAAGGCTGCATTTTATGACATCGTGTCCATATTCCTGTCAAAAACCATTTGTGAGGGACGCCTGGGTGGCTTAGTTGGTCAAACGTCTGCCTTCGGCTCAGATCATCATCTCAGGGTCCTGGATTGAGTCCTGCATCGAACTCCCTGCTCAGCCAGGAGTCTCCTTCCTCTGCCTGCTGCTCTCCCTGCTTGTCTCTCTCTCTCTGACAAATAAATAAAATCTTAAAAAAAAAAAAATTGTGACTTTTAGTTTTCTGCTGTTACAAATAATGCAGCTCTGAAAACTCTTGTGCGTGACTCCTAGTGTCATACGTTTTTCTACTGTTGAGTATAGAAAGTGAGGATATCTGTTCCTTAGCTTTACTAACAGGCAAAATGTTTCCAAAGTGATTGTACTGTGTTACATGCCCACCAGTGGTATATGAGTGTTCCTGATACTGTCAGAGTTGAAGTTTTACAATCTGGTGGGTATAAATGACGTGTAATTGTGTCCCAGATTACTGTGTTTCGTGTTAAGGGGCATTCGTGCTTTCTTTTCTGTGAAATGCTTGTTCTGTCTTTGCCCATTTTTTATTGTTATTTTTTGTCTTTTCTTTTTTTTTTTTTTTCTTTAAAGATTTTATTTATTTATTTGTCAGAGAGAGAGGGAGAGAGAACACAGGCAGACAGAGTGGCAGGCAGAGGAGGAGGGAGAAGCAGGCTCCCTGCTGAGCAAGGAGCCTGATGTGGGACTCGATCCCAGAACACTGGGATCATGACCTGAGCCGAAGGCAGCCGCTTAACCAACTGAGCCACCTAGGCGTCCCTATTTTGTCTTTTCAAATGGACTTGGAGGAAGTTTTCTTTTTATTTATTCTGAATATCAGTCTTTTGCCTGGCTTTTCACTTTATGGTGTGCTCCAGTGAACTGAACTTCTTTTTTTTTAAAGATTTTATTTATTAATTTTACAGAGAGAGAGAGAGATCACAAGCAGAGCAACAGGTAGAGAGAGAGTGGGGGAAGCAGGCTCCCCACTGAGCAGAGAGTCCGAAGTGGGGCTCGATCCCAGGACCCTGAGATCATGACCTGAGCTGAAGGCAGAGGCTTAACCCACTGAGCCACTCAGGCACCCCTATGCTTTGCATTTTTTTAAGTTTTTATTTGAGTAATCTCTACACCCAACATGGGGCTTGAACCCACAACCCCAAGATCAACAGTCATGCTCCACCAACTGAGCCAGCCAGGTGCCCCTGCATTTTCTTTTTCTTAAGATAGTCTTCCCTATTCTGAAAACAGCAGTATTTCCAGAAAGGAGTTGAAAACAGACATGGACCTTCGTAAGTATTTTTCCTACAGTTTGGTGTCTTTGAAACAGGGTTATTATTCTCATACCAGTTGAGGGCTAAAAAATTGAAAAAGATGGGGCTCCTAGGTGGCTTAATTGGTTAAGCATCTGCCTTCAACTCAGGTCATGATCCCAGAGTCCTTTTATCGAGCCTGCTTCTCCCTCTCCCCCTGCTGCTCCCCTTACTTATGTGGGTGCTCTCTCTCTCTTTCTCTCTTTCTGTTAAATGAATAAATAAGATCTTTTTAAAAGGTATATAAAATAAAATAATAAAAAGTTGAGAGAAAAGTATTTAAGGTAAAAGGAAGCTTGGTACTGTCAGAAGGTAAATAGAGACAAAGACACTTGAGTATATGCACAGCACTTGTTGGTCTCATCTGGTTTTGTTCAGAGGTTAAAATGTTTGTCTGTTTCTGAATCCCTTTATTCTGCTTTTTTGTTTTGTAGATACAAGTCTAACTCTGCTCAGCTGCTCGTCGAGGCTCGAGTTCAGCCTAGTCCCTCAAAACATGTGAGTGTCTCCCACTCGAACAAGGCTTCTCCTGACACACATGGCTCTTGCTGTGGTTATGGTGTTAGTGAGAACCATCTTGCTTTGTTTATAGTACAACGTGCCTGAGATTTTTGTTGCCAATATGGACCTAAATCTTCCATTTCCATTTTAAAGAGTTTCCTCATGGATGAAGAATAAATCATTGCCAGTCCTGGGGCCTTCTCCAGCCTCACCTTCCTCTTTACACTTATACACAGCCTGTACTCCAGTCCTGCTGGGTTCCTTGGTTTTCCCAAGTTTGTTTTTCCTACACACCTCTTTGACTCTGCTTGTGCCTTCCCTGGCATGGAATGTCCCGACCCTGCCCCCATCTTTGCTGTGGGAATGGAACTCATCTTTAAAGACCCATCTCTCACAAAGCCTGTGATCTCTTCTCTCCAAACACCTCTAGTTGTGTCTTGAAATCTTTACCTGCATGATGTAGCAATTCACTCATCTTTCTCAGCTCCCCTCCCAGACTGTGTGCTTTATGGTTAGGAACCATATCTTACAACGCATAGCAATGTCCTTTGTATTTAGGAGTTTGACAAACATTTGTCACATGAATAAAGGCCATTTTGAAAGCACTCTTTAGGAGGGAGAATCAGGGTTCAAATTAGCACACAACTTCTGTAGCTCTTAGGAGAAAATTTCCAGAAGCATATTGGATAAACATGAGAATACAGCCTTTTTCGTCCAATTGCTTTTTGTATTCCCAGTGAACTAACCAGAACCTAATGTAAACCTATAGTGGACTTCTCCATCAGTTTGTGGCTTGGGCCAGGGGTCCCGCATTATCTTTGCCAGTTCAGGTAGCACGGCATGGATTCCGGAGTTCAAGCTTTGCGGTTATTTGCCCACATCCTGGAAGGTTTCTTCCCTAGTAGGAGCCTTCCTCATCCCTCTAAGTTAATTGTATGTGATATCTTGCAGTGTGTTAAGGATGAGTTGTGAGTTAGTAAAAACTGTGAAGCTTTGTGTTTTGGGCATATCTGTGTGGGAAAAGCACTGTCTTTGACAAGTAAACCTGCTATTTCAGCTTGTTAGAAACTTCACATGCTCAGCTCAGCCTCTAAGAACCTCTTTAGTGGCAGCTCTGTGCACCGAATGGGGCAGTTTATAAAAGAAACCCAGTAGCCTCTGAAAGCAGAAGTTGTACTGAATGACCTTTAAAGACCTTGGCAATTTGGAAATCCAGAGTTTTTCAGCCTGACATTATAAACTACTGTAAGTTCTCCTTTCAGCCTTCCTCTGTCTCTCTGAATCCTAGTGATTGTAAAAGCCCAGATCATGCACCACCTCCTTCAGGAAGCCTTCCTAACCTGTGCTTTCTGTTCAGAACTTTTGGGACCCACAGAGCCCACACATTGCAGTTGAGTTCTTGTGTTGCAGGGTGTCATGCACTAGCTGCGTCAGGCGCCCTTGTGGCCTCCCAGGATCTGAAGGCTCCTCTTCACTCAGTTGACTCTGTTTCTCCCCAGGTTCCCACGGCCCACCCCCCTCACCACTGCGCAGTGTGTATGCAGTTTGTGCGCAAGGAAAACCTACTTTCTCTGGCTTGTCAGCACCAGTTTTGCCGTAGCTGCTGGGAGCAGCACTGCTCAGTACTTGTCAAGGACGGCGTGGGTGTGGGTGAGTCTGCTGCAGAATTTGTAAAAGGCTGGCATGAAGTATTTATCTTCCACTTTGCCCTTGCAGGTACTCAGGTCAGCTGCGTGTTTTCTTCTGAGCCTGATAAGGGTTTCTATTGTCAAAACCATTAGTTTCTAAAAACATCAGTCTAAACAGTGGCAAGATTTTCCCTAGTCCTGAGAGGATTAAGGCTATTATTTGGGCATATATGTAAATGTTGGTGTGAGTGCAAGGTGAACTTTAAGCCGCCTACCACATCTTGATGCTCCAAGTGGGAGCCATAACTCAGAAACCCTCGGAGAATCCTGCTACTTAGGTAGCATAACACAAATCAGGTTTATGACTGGTTATAGGAGTGTTTTTTTGTACTATGACTTTGATGATATCAGAACTCAGAGCATCCCACTAATTGTGTTGGGTGGTGGTCACTTGCACGTAATATTAAATATCACAAAACGAAATTGTCAGTCAAGAACCATATAGGATTTTAAGATTTTATTTATTTATTTGATAGAGATCACAAGTAGGCAGAGAAGCAGGCAGAGAGAGAGGAGGAAGCAGGCTTCCCGCTGAGCAGAGAGCCTGATTAGGGGCTAGATCTCAGGACCCTGGGATCATGACCTGAGCCGAAGGCAGGGGCTTTAACCCACTGAGCCACCCTGGCGCCCCACCATATAGGATTTTTAAAGATTAATCTCTACATTCCATGGGGATCTTGAACTCACATCCCTGAGATCAAGAGTCACCTGCTCTACCAACTGAGCCAGACAGATGCCCCAAGAACCGTAAAGGATTTTTTTAGATGATACTGCTTTTTTAGAGGTGCTATTTGTGGTATATATGTAATTTGAGGTAAATTTTAGTTGTGTCACTGCAAATACATTAATTTGTCTCACTCTCTTTTTTTTTTTTAAGATTTTTAATTTATTTATTTGACACAGAGAGAGAGATCACAAACAGGCAGAGAGGCAGGCAGAGGGGCAAGTAGGCTCCCTGCTGAGCAGAGGGCCCAATGTGGGGCCTGATCCCAGGACCCTGAGACCATGACCTAAGCCAAAGGCAGAGGTTTAACCCACTGAGCCACCCAGACGCCCCTCTCTCTCTCTTTTTAAAATAAATTCTAAAAATAAATAAATAAATAAATTCTGTGGCATCAAGGATTTCCTATATAGAATCTGAATTTGTTGGGGGAAGGGTGAGCTCAGTGGGGAAATATATTATTGTCGTGTCTTTTGCAGTGCAGTTATCCGTCATGTTGTTTTTGTTCAATAGGAGTCTCTTGCATGGCTCAGGACTGTCCACTCCGAACACCAGAGGACTTTGTGTTTCCATTGCTGCCCAATGAAGAATTGAGAGACAAATACAGGCGCTACCTCTTTAGGGACTATGTGGAGGTATGACCAGCCCCTGTCATTGCATGTCTGTCTTCCTGGGCCTACCTTGCACCTCATGCTCACCGCAGTCACTTTGTAAATGAGGCTGCCATTCGGTGCTACAATTTGAAGAGAGAGCTCTGTGGTTTTTACAAAGTGGAAAAACCACTAGAGTGGTAGTGATGAACGCAGGCCCTGGAGTCAGTCAGGCTGACAGTGATGTGAATCCCAGATCTGTTACTTCCTCACTGTGTAGCCTTCCACCCTTGATTTGACCCGAGTCTTGGTTTTCTCTGGTAGAATGGTCAGGCCTCATCCCCGTCCACACAGTTGCTTAAACAAGCTGTTGTATGTCAGGGGATGAACACATGTCAGGGCTGTCTCAGGAGCTGCTGTGATGATAAAGCACAGGGAAGGGGTATTGCTGCTGCTGCTTCTTTTTTTTTTTTTTAAAGATTTACTTATTTATTTATGCATTTATTTGACAGAGATCACAAATAGGCAGGCAGGCGGGGCGGTGGGGGGGGCAGGCTCCCCGCTGAGTAGAGAGCCCGATGTTGGGCTCCATCCCAGGTCAGGATCATGACCCGAGCCGAAGGCAGAGGCTTTAACCCACTGAGCCACCCAGGTGCCCCAAAGAGGTATTGCTTCTTGTGCACTTTGAAAACTTGTTCAGGATTTCAGCGTGGTCAGTTTTGGATTCCCTCCCCTCCTTTGGGCTCCTGGTTCAGGCTTGCAGCCTCAGTGCAGCATAGTTCTCATCGTTTTTGCCGCTTGTGCCTGAGGTGACAAGATTGACTGATAGGCCAGGTCTTCTCCTGCATGGGCTTGGGATAAACAGTGCTTTGTGCCCTGTGCTGTTTGCTGCCTTTGGTACATGCCTGAGGGTCATTGAGCCTCTCAGAGCTTTTGTTTTTGTTTTTAGGTAAAATTGGTGTGTAACATTATATTGGTTTCAGGTATACAACATAATAACTCAATATTTGTATATGCTACAAAGTGATCACCAAAGTAAATCTAGTTACCATCTCACCATATAATTGACCCCCTTCACCCATTTCACACACCCTATTCCCCCTTCCTCTTCTGTTCTCTGTATCTTTGAGTTTTGTTATTTTTTTTTTTTAGATTCTGCATAGAAGTGAAATCATATGGTACTTGTCTTTCTTGGTCTTATGTCACTTAGGAATAATACTTTCAGATGCACAGCTCACTGGGCTATGTTCCTTTCCAGACCTGGTGTCTGTGCACTTTCATCTCACAGACACAGTTTTATATGATAATCTAGCCCTAGATCATTCTAGTGAGTTGCTACCTAGTTTTAGCTAAATATTCATAGGTCTTCAATATCTGCTTAATGCTCTTCTTTGTGACATGTTTTCTGAATTCCTGTAGCCCCTTGACAGAAGTCATCAGCTGGAAGGACAGAAGGTGTTTGCGCTCTCAGGGAAGTCTGATGTGGAAGCAGTGACTAGGGGATGTCCTCATTGTTTCTCCTTGGTGTGTTCACAGAGTCATTACCAGCTCCAGCTGTGCCCTGGTGCAGACTGCCCCATGGTTATTCGGGTACAGGAGCCTAGAGCTCGCCGAGTACAGTGCAATCGGTGCAACGAGGTGTTCTGGTAAGAGTGAGTGTGGGCGCCGAGCATCCCTGGGCTCCTGCCTTGTCCTCCGAAGCACAACTGCCATTGCTGTGGGTGAGGGCAGGGCTGGGAAAGACAGGGTCTGTGAGCCTAACCAGTAGCTATGCTCCAAGTGGGCCGGGTATATACCCAGCATCTCATTTTCCACGGGATGTTTGATCATGCTTAGTCCAGAAACAAGAGTGGCATAGATTCTCAGAGAATGTGCTATGGTTTATATTAGGAGACTCTTGGCACAGAGATTGTGTCTGTGTGGGTTGTATGTGCCTGCACAGATAATCATGTGTTACTGTGTTTGAAAGCTACAACCTTCAGTGTTTGAATCTTTCTCCATCTTGGCCTTTGTAGGCTAATTTTATAATACTATAATTCATAAAGGTAGTTTATGTCTGGGGTTTACTCCATTCAGTAGGTAGGAGTATAGCTAAAGTGTACTGAAGACTTACCATGGGAAAGACACTATTCTGATCACTTTACATACATCGTCACAACTGTGTACAATTGATACTGTTGCCCTTGTGTTATAGGGTGGAAATGGAGATGCAAGGCAGAGGCAGAGCCATAATTTAGGTCCACATCTGTGTCTGTCTCTAATCATGCCTCCCTAAGATGATTCATGGTGGGGCTTCAGAGAAACTACATGGAAAATTGGTGTATGTGCATGTGTTCTTGCCTTTCAAAACATTGTTGAGGGAGTCTGGGGCTCACCAGAGATTAAGAACCACTAATGTAAAGGTGCCTTGGTGGGTCAGTCAGTTAAGTGTCCAACTTTTGATTTCATCTTGTAGTCTTGATATCAGAGTTGTGAATTCAAGCCCTATGTTGGGATCCATGCTGGGCATGGAGCTTACCTTAAAATAAAACAAAACAAAACACAAACCACTAATGTAGTTGCTCTCCATCCTTTGTATCGCACATTATTGTTATTTTTTAAAGATTTCATTTATTTGACAGAGAGAGACAGCACAAGCAGAGAGGGAGGGAGAAGCAGGCTTCCCACTGAGCAGAGAGCCTTACACAGGGCTCGATCCCAGGACCCTGAGATTATGACCAGAGCCAAAGATACCCGTGTCCCACATTATGAACTTCTTTCCCTGGGGCATGTGTTAGACTGTTTGCCTGAATGCCTTTACTATCCAGACATTGTGTTATCTTGGACAAAAGGGAAATTAAAGACATGGAAGCCTAGGCAGGCGAGTGTTGGAGTGTTTTGTTTTCTGATTTTAAGTTTCAGGCATTGTCAGGTATATCATAGCCCTGCCGACTGAACAGGTTCTGTCGTGTGTACATCTTGTGCACATCAAGCTGGAAGCTAAGTCAGGGCTCCCAAAAAGTGGATCTTGGTTCTGCCTTGGGTCCGAACTTAGTTATCTGCCTCAGAACCTCGCCATTCCCTTTGAGAAGCTGAACTCTGAATTTGACATCCTTTAAGGGAGAATTGACACCACACAGGATATTTAAGACAGAAGCATTTTATTGAGGTTTATTAAGAGTGTTACTTAGAAGTGCTTAGATTGAAGAGAAATTCATACAGTATTTCAGTATAGCTCTGGGTAAGTAAGAATCTCAAAGGCCTTGAGAAGTGATGTGACTTCTTTGAGAAACTCTAATTCAGAATCTGTTGGCTTAGATAGAAGGAAAATTGAAAACATGGGATTCTGACCTAACAATTATTTGAATGTTTTTCTTTTCTGGTTTTAAGTTTCAAGTGTCGTCAGATGTATCACGCCCCCACAGACTGCGCCACAATCCGGAAATGGCTCACGAAGTGTGCAGACGACTCTGAAACAGCCAACTACATTAGTGCTCACACTAAAGACGTAAGGACTGTATCTTACCTGTCATGGATCTGCCCTCCTTAATGCTGCGTAGGGCCTCGCCCAAGAGGCTGCACATTTGAGAACAGATCACCCAGGGCCCCGGGGCCCTTGCTGGAGGCTGCAGACCCTTGCCCAGCTCGGCAGAGTTTGCAGCAGACTATCATAGTATGTGTTGGGTGCATTTATTTTAATAAAATGCTGAACTACCTGGAAAAGTTTGACCCATGGGGTGACTAATTAGAAGAAAACCTGGCTTTTTTGAGTGCCTCCGGGCTTTAACAGCCCTGGAAGGGAGGTGGTTGATAGCAACATGTAGTAAAGAGCAAGGCTCTGCTGCAAGCCCAGGCATGCCCAGTTCTCACTCTGAAATTTCCCATGGGAAAACATGGCCCTCAGCCCCTCGAGCCCTGGGTGACTCAGCACCTACCCTGAGCTGGTCATATGCTGAGTTCCTGCACCACTTACAGCACAGTTGTGTCCGTGACCTCATTAAACAGTCTGCTTCATGGCCGTGGGAGAGCAGA
>ML108466.1:35478-52846 GCA_003697995.1 Taxidea taxus jeffersonii
CCTCGCCCTCCTGCGGGAGCAGGCGTCCAGGCAAGCCGACCAGGACTTGGTCAAGTGGGCAGCGCTTGTGTTGCTTTGGCACTTCCCAAGCAGGCAGCTTTGTGCTGACTCAGCTGCGCTTAATCTGAGCAGCCTCTTGGCAGAGACAAATGGTGAAAGACTTAGTGGGGCTCAGCCGGTGCTTGGAGTGTTTCAGAGCCAAATGTGCTGACCTCATTTCCTTGAATTGCTGTTCCAGCCTCAGTGACCCGCCACATTTAAGTGAGATGCTCCTCCCCAGGAGGGCTCGCACAATGAGCTACTGGGCACGGGTGCCAGGAGCTTTGTGTAATTTGTCTTAGAACCGGCCCGGTGGTGCGTGAGCTTAACAGCGCCCTTCTGTCTCCTCAGTGTCCCAAGTGCAACATCTGCATTGAGAAGAACGGAGGCTGCAACCACATGGTGAGCAGAAGCCCGTACCCTTTGCATATGTGCCGTGGAGCCTTTGGTCAGCGTTCCCTTAACATGTTCTCTTCTGTTTCCCTCTGACAGCAATGCTCCAAGTGTAAGCACGGTGAGTTCCAGGTGTGGTGCACAAGGCCCAGGGCACAGTCTGCGTTTCTTGTGCTGGGCCTCCACGGCTTGTTTAGTGAATGCTTTCGTAGTGAAGTGACAGAGGGCGGCCGCAGTCATGTATAGTACCTGGCCTAAAGCAGCTCTTGGTCTTTTATCTATCTCTTCTGGTGCCTCTTACAATCTCACTGCCATCTTGCTGACACAGATAGAAGTCAAGGTTGGCATGACTCTTAGACCTTCATGATCCTCAGTCATCCAAGAAGATTTAGTGTGCTCTTTTTATTTTTGCCAAGGCAGGTAAGTAATGGGGGCTGATCTGCGCTACTTTACAGATAACCTTTTAGAACAGGCTGTTTTATTGGCAGGAGTAACAGAAGAGTCTTCCTTTGAGGTTTTACAGTTTCCACAAGGGCTTTTGATAGAGCTTTTCAGATCGCCTTCATCCATCAGGAGTAGCTTATTACATGGAACCTGTTGGCTTTGCTTTCCTTCCTGTCAGATGCAGTAAAGAAATTTGTTCAAGTAGAAAGTATGTGCAAACAGGTCTCCTACATCACAGCTTCAGTGCTGACGAGAAGGCCCTGAGGGTTTCTCTTTGTAAGGATCCATCTAATGGTATTCCTGTGTTTTCCCAAGAGCCCACCATAATCAGAATGGACATGACAAGGAATTAGAAGGGAACAGTGACGGTGAAGTGTAGAGTGAAATCAGGCTGTGGGTAGTGGCATACTTCCTCAGTGGTATCCCACTCTGTCTTTGTGTTTGAGTGAGAGGGGCGTGTATCATCCACTTAGAACAGTGCGTAAGACATGCGTACAGTTTAAAGAGAAATGGCAAGTGAACACCCTGGTACCCATCATACTCCTAGTACCTAAGAAGTCCCCTGAGTATCCCTCCCCACAGTCTTCCCATCCCTCACCACCCAGAGTTAGCTGCCATCCCTTGCATTCCTGTATAGTTTGACCACCTCTACAGGCAACCCTAAGCGGTGCAGTAGTGTTTAAGACAGGAGCAGGCATCACCTAGCTGTTTAAGGGGATGGCAGTACTGCCGCTGTTTGGTGAAGGCTCCTAGGAGAAGAGAATGAACTCGGGGTCTCTGAGTTTGGCTTTAGCCTCCCCAGATTTCACATAAGAGGTCCTTTGGAGAAGTTAGTGAACCGTCTTGAATCCTGGAAAACAGGGTTTGCCATAACCCTGTTAGGGTCTTTGTCAGAGACAGGATATACATCAGACAGGTTAGAGATCTGGCCATCAGTGGAACTGTGATGGGCCCCCGCCACTAGACCGCAGCAATTGTTGGGTGTTTGGTGGATCTTTATTTTTACCTCTTGGTTTCCTCAGTGTAGAAGCAGACTCATCATTCTGAGTAGGAACTATTGGGTAGCTGTTGGTTTTATAGAAGTGTTCTTTTTTTAAAGAAATGACAAAATAGGGGAAAGCTTTTATTCCTAACTTTTGTACAAAATCTTCTTAGGACAGGCGTTGTGAGGGTGGGAGGTAGTCAGGGCAAACCTGTGTTCCTGATGGCCAGATGGGCCTCACTGGACATGCTTCTCTCAGTGGCACTGACATAGCACACCAGTGGTCTTGTACAGTCAGCACCCTCCCGTGTTGGGTTAAAAAGATACAAAGCTTATGTGCTCATGGAACAGAGAGTATCTGCTGGCTGTTGTACCTAGTGGCAAGGAAAGGCTACAGGGACAGTGTTATGTGTCAAAGAGGAGAGGCACACATTCCTCCTGGAAACAGGCACCCAGAGGAAGCTGTGGACAGGTAACAACCCCCACCCCTCTGCGCTTTCACAGGATCTGTCTGTCCCACCGCTTTGCTGTTGGAGGAATGTCGGCTTACCTTGTGGGTGTAAATGCCTCATTTTCTATTCTTCGCAGACTTCTGCTGGATGTGTCTAGGAGATTGGAAGACCCATGGCAGCGAGTACTATGAGTGCAGTCGATACAAGGAGAACCCCGACATTGTCAACCAGAGCCAGCAGGCACAGGCCAGGGAGGCCCTCAAGAAGTACTTGTTCTACTTTGAAAGGGTAGGTATCTTCTCTGCCCCTCATGAGTGGGCTTCTTCCCACTGGCCTGCTGAGGGAGAACTCCCAGGGACTGGTGTGCATGCACACCATGCACAGGGACTGGTGTACATGCACACACAAGTCAGGGAGAGGAGCTCCTGCAGTGGGCCTGAGTGATGCTTCCATAAATGTGGCTTTCGGGTTCCACAGGGCAGCCACGACCAACAGCGCTCTTTGAATCATGGGTTGAAGGACAGTGAGGGGACCATCAGGGTAGTCTTTTACATCTGGTACCATCTTAATCAGATTTAGAGGGTACTTCCTCCGAGGAAGACCCTTCAGAAGCCCACAGAGTATAGTGCATTTGCTTTCTAAAGCACAGTAGACCAGTGGGTACCCAGCTTTGTTTTGTCCTCAGGGCTGAAGCCCTGTTGCCCTAGATGGTAAAGTGATCTGAATGGCAGGCACTGCTTAGGACAGGGTCAGTAGTATGGTCTGAGGAAGTCCCCTTCCTGGGGCGACTGAGTGGCTTGGTTGCAGCTGCATGCTGTGCCAACCAGGGTGTCTGTTCTGAACTTCCGTCTGGACTTGTGCACCTTTCTCTGTGCCCTGTAGTGGGAAAACCACAACAAGAGCTTGCAGCTGGAGGCACAGACCTATCAGCGGATTCATGAGAAGATTCAGGAGAGAGTCATGAATAATCTGGGGACATGGATCGACTGGCAATACCTACAGAATGCTGCCAAGCTCTTGGCCAAGGTCTGTACCCCCTCCCTCTTCTGATCTCTGGCCCAGCACCTGGCTCTGTCAGGCCCAGATGTCTGAGGATGGGAGACAGTTTTGGGGGCAGGGGAGCCCAGCACTTCGTATCGCTTTGTATGCTTCTGCTTCTGGGCCCACAGTTCCCTGGGCTGTGCCCACTGAGGACCCAGCCTGCTGCTGGCTGCCAGGGGATTTCCAAGAAGAGTATTCCACTACCTCAGCCACAGGGAAGGAAGTGCAAGGAAAACTAGAGCCCTTCTTCTTTTGTCCTATCCACGTGTCACTCTGAAGAAACTAAGAGATTATCTTTGGACAAGTGTTGAGATAGATGTGTGGACTGTGATGTCCAACTCGAGGGAAGAGCCATTTAGGCAGCTGCTGGTGATAAGTCACAATTGGAAAAAGGAACTGTGTGTTCTGTGACCATTTCAGTTTCAGCTTTTCCCATGTTGTCCCCCAGTTCATCCTTGATTGGCTTGGCGTCATTTCTTTCGAGCCCATACCTATAGAGCCAGGCTCACTTGCGTGGTAGGGGAAGAATTGTGAAAGCCACCAGAGACGCGTGCAGGTTGGGTCACTCGCGTACGTGCCTTCTCTCTCCTGTTCCAGTGCCGGTACACCCTGCAGTACACTTACCCGTATGCCTACTACATGGAGTCTGGACCCAGGAAGAAGCTGGTAAGGCCAAGCAGTCCTCTGCTCTGCCCTTTAGCTTCAGAGATACCCTTGTCTACCTGTACTTTCCAGGAGAGTGGGGACCAGACCCAGGTTGTTGGGAGGTCAGAACTGTCAGTTTTAAAAGTTAGCTCTCCTGGGGCGCCTGGGTGGCTCAGTCGGTTAAAGTGTCTCTTAGTTTTGGCTCAGGTAATGATCTCCGGGTGGTGAGATTGAGCCCTGCTCCACGCTCAGCATGGCGCCTGCTTAAGATTCTCTCTCTCTTTCACCCCTGTGTGCATATGTGCTCGCTCGCTCTCTTTCTCTCTCTCAAAAAATTCAGTTCTCCTTTAGGCTTCTCTAAAACAGACTTCAGGCCCTGGCATTTTGTGTAATATGAAGGCAGATATACCAAAGCTCCTGAATGGCCATAGTTACAGGACACTCTGTAGTCACTTGGGACGCTGGCATCCATGCTTTAGGAGGACACCCAGCTTGCACATTCCTAAATTATAGTGGACTTTTTTACATCTTTGTGTAATTATCTTAGATATGGGTCATTTCCCCTGATTACAAAGTAGTTCACATTTATTGTTTAAATGTTGGAAAACAGAAAAACATTTGCATCATCCATAATCCCGCCAAAAAGACATGGCCACTGTTAGCATTTTTTAGCCTTTTAAAATTATTTCTGCACTTACTGTTAATTATATACATGCCATTTTGTTGTTACGACCATTTATTGTTGCTGCTGTCCTTATTTACCAGGCTGCTAAATACCATTTTTAACCTGTGCATAAATGTTTCATTACATGGTCGTCACATCAGTTCGGGCGTTCATTGTTTTGTTTTTTATTACTATAAATAAGATGTTGAAGAACACTTTGTGTATAATTATACAGCGGATGTACAATTACTGAGTCGAATGGTTTGAATATTTTTAAGACTTGATTTCCAGAAGGGCTGGAAAAAGGAAGTACTCCGTGAGTACTTCCAGTATTCACATGGCTGTGAACACCCATTTTGTCTTGTTTTTGCAGCATCTGTTGCCTGTATGTGGGGAATACTGTCTGCAGTGGCTTAACTTTTTCCCCTCTCTTTCGGGCTGGAGGGTGAGTGTGGCCTTGCCCCTGGCTGCGCTCTTCAGGTGGTCTTTTGACTGGATTCTGGCTCTGGGATAGGAGCTAGCCCTGCTCTCTGAGGACCGGTTCAGGGCTGTCTGTAGCTCATGCGAGCCTCAGGTGCTGCATCTGCCCCCTCCCATCTGCAGGCCCTGGCCCGCTTGCAGCCCCTCCTCTCCTTTTGACCCTCCTGCTCTGCCCATACAGTTTGAATACCAGCAGGCTCAGCTGGAGGCTGAGATCGAAAACCTGTCATGGAAGGTGGAGCGCGCAGACAGCTATGACAGAGGGGTAAGTGCCTGCCCCTTTCCTGGTCCCTCTGTTGCAGGTCAGGGAGGACCGGCTTGTTAGCAGGCGACAGGGATGTCAGCATGTGGACCGGAAACTCTGTAGGGAAGAGTGGGAAGGGCAGTGCCTTTGTCCCCTCGAAGCCCCTGGCATGGTGGGTGTGGCTTTGGCTGCTCCGAGCGCTTGGGACTGGGCAGTGCAAGCACCATCTTGCTTCCCTGGTGCAGGACTTAGAGAACCAGATGCACATAGCAGAGCAGCGGAGGAGAACCCTGCTGAAGGATTTCCATGACACCTAGACTGGGATGCGGACGCGCCGGAGTGAGGACGATGTGGCTGCGAGGCCTCCCGGCTGCCGAACTGCATGCTGCAGGCTCTGCCTTTCACCACCTCAGGCAACAGCCCGGGCCCCACTCCTAACAGACACTGGCCGCACACCTCTTAGTCCATTTCTGTTTTCTTCTCATCTTTTCGCTTTTTGTTTCTGCCAGGGTAGAGGCCATGTTGAATTGGCCTCTTTTCAGGACTTTTAATTCCCCCTGGATGGTTGTTGGGAGGGAGGGAAAGTTTTTTCTGAATGACTATTATAGTATTAGATCATTACAACTTATGTAATTTTCAAAGGTTGTATAATTATACAAGAAGAAAAGAAGACAAACCATAGAATTACACAGAACCCTTTTTAAAAATAAATTGGCATTGGAGTGTTTTACCCTCTAGCTATTTTACTTAGAATGTAACATGCTGCCTGCCCACCCTGCCTCAGAATGTCTCCTGCAAGAGGGCCCCAGGGTGGTCTCTGTTTTCCAGATTCTCATGTGTTGGCCACAGCTGGTGTCTCAAGGGAAAATTGTGGGTGGCAGACAGTGGGGAACTGAGTTGGCCTGTGTAACGGGCATGGAGCACAGGGAATCACAGCATGCCTTCTGCCTGGTCCTTGGGGACCCTTTGCGGTCGGGTTTACCTGCCTTACCCTGCAGTGAGGAGATAATACAGAAATGGGCCTTGTCATAGGGTGTCGTCGTCTCCGATGGCTCTGTATGTCTGTGGGCTCATCTTTCTTCCAGGTTTCTTTGGGTCTGGCCACTGAGGCCAGAGCCCATAACAGTATAGGTGGGGACATGAGTTCAGCACAGTGTTTCCTCTTGTCTCCTAAAGCTCGAGATTACTTTTAAAAGCATTTATTCCCCAAAATAAATTCTTTTTACCTTGGTCCTTTCTTTTGTGCCAGTGTTCCAGTGATACAACTAACCAGGCTCACACATGGCTGTGCGTACCTGACACCGTGCTGCTACACTGTCTCTGGTGCGCTTCACGGCCGGGGTCCAGCATGGCCCACCCAAGGGCACAGGTCTTCCGGACTCAGGGGCCTTGTTTGCACAAGTGCTTTTCATGTTATCAGGAGTGTGTTCTCCCTCCAGAGTGGCTGCCCAGGGGTCTGGAAGTCAGGCCAGGAGGGTCCTGGATTTGTGGGCCCAGCTACTATGCTGGAAGGGCTGGCCAGGGGAGAGGGCCAGCTTCTGCTCAGTTGAGTGCAAGGGAACAGGTGGTTGGTGTGGTGTCCTGCCTGTCCTGAACTTGGTTCTGTGAGCCTTTTAAAAGTTACATCTGTGATACCTGGGGTTTTTATGGCTTGGTTCATTGCCTCCACTCTGAGGCTTGCAGAGCTGTCTGTACTCGACAGGGCCTCCTTCACCTCCTGGAAGAGTTGCTTGGGAGGTCTGTGAATATTCCAGAGGAAGTCCTTTGCTACTCAGGCATTCTCACCTCAGTCAGCAATTTCCCAGGGACCATGTTAGCTGTAAACTGAAGCACTCTTGAAGACAGAGGGCAGCTATAATTCTTGGGATCATGGGATACATGGCTGGCTGCAGGCTCCTTGTGTCCCCCCAGTCCCAGCCCAGGCTTTGTCTCTTCCTGTCATCCTCAAGGGAGGGACTGTGGGGTGGAGAGGGAGAACAAGTTCAGAGTGCAGCGCAGGAGCCCAGAATTGAATGGCGGGAGCTCACTGAAGGAGGACCGTGCCTGCTGCAGGACCTGGGACTGGGTGTCCATGCTGCCCGCTCCGTCGGGTCCTTCCTGTGTCACCGCCGTGGCAGAAGTGTTACAGCTCTGTGCCTTACGTCACACCCTGGGCATGCTGGGCAGTTCTTGGCCTGCACAGCTACCACGTGGTGCACTGGTACCCAGACTGTAGCCTGCAGCCCCTGACTTGTGGACAGCTTCCATTTGTGCCCCCAGGGGCTGTCCTTGGCCAACATCAGGAAGATGAGAAAGGTCAGGCAGAATTGTTCTGCCCTACAAAGGATAGAAGATAAAGGAAGGCACAGTGTTTTCATGAATTTACCATAACATCTTTGTTTTCTTCAAAGAAAAAGTTGAGGCAATGTCATCTGCTCAATGTTGAGTGGTTTATTAAAAATAAAGTTTCTGATTATAAAATTGTGTAGAGTCTTCCTTCCAAGGATCCAGGTAACCTGAGCCAGGGGATTCTGGCCAGTGAACACCAATTGAGGGCCTTCCTACTGATCAGCTCCCTCCTCTAGAGAGCTGTGAAGGTCCCAGGGACCTCTGTTCTGCCTTCCTGCTGTGTCTGGCTTTCAGAGGAGAGGGCATCTACAGAGGGAAGTCGAACATCCTCCCCGTTTTTACTTTCCTCTCCCTCCCTGGGTTGCAGGCCATACCATTCCCCCCACAAAGAGATCCTGGGATAGCGGCAGAGTACTAGTGGGAATGCCCCACAGCTCCTGCAGAGGCCCCAAGTCCCTCATTCAGAACTCCCCTGGGTCCCTCCAAAGCAGATGTGCAAGCTTAGGGTTATACAGTATGGGGGGTGGGTGGCTTCACAGGGACTCTGTAGTTACAAAGCTAGGACTCCAGACAGAAACCCGAGTGTGTGGAGTTTAATCCCTAGGGTTGAGGACAGGAAGTGGAGTTTGGGTTCTGAATTGAGGGGATCCACACTTGTGGCAGGAGTGGCAGCACCTTTACTCATAGTTCAGAGGTTAAGACTCTAAAGCTGTGGGCAGCATGCACGGGACAGGCAAGGCCAGAGAGGCCCTAGACACTGCCAGTCAACTCCACAGCTGCTCATCCCTGGCCTTCTGGTATGCTGAGCCCCATGCATGGCACCTGGGCATTCCATTGTGTGCAAAAGATCCACAGGTTCTACCCTCTCAGAGCCTCCAGAGCATGGGGCACACAGATGGAATTCATCACTACTCAATATCCCTGAGGCAACAAGACCCAGGACTAAAGGGTCACTCCTGTAGATCAGTGGGCAGGGTACCATGGCCTTGGCACCATACCCTTGGGGATCTTAAAAATGTACAAGAAGGGGGCGCCTGGGTGGCTCAGTGGGCTAAAGCCTCTGCTTTCAGCTCAGGTCATGATCCCAGGGTCCTGGGATAGAGCCCTGCATCAGGCTCTGCTCAGTGGGGAGCCTGCGTCCCCCTCTCTCTCTGCCTGCCTCTCTGCCTACTTGTGATCTCTGTCAAATAAATAAAATCTTTTTAAAAAAAGAATGTACAAGAGGGCACCTGGGTGGCTCAGTGGGTTAAGCCTCTGCCTTCGGCTCAGGTCATGATCCCAGGGTCCTGGGATCGAGTCCTGAAATGGGCTCCAGGGGGGAGCCTGCTTCTCCCTCTCCCTTGGCCTGCTGTTCCCCATGGTGTGTGGTCTTTCTCTCCAATAAATGAAACCTTTAAAAAATATATTTAAGGGGCGCCTGGGTGGCTCAGTGGGTTAGAACCTCTGCCTTCGGCTCAGGTCATGATCCCGGGGTCCTGGGATCAAGCCCTGCATTGGGCTCTCTGCTGAGCAGGGAGCCTGCTTCATCCTCTCTCTGCCTGCCTCTGCCTGCTTGTGATCTCTGTCTGTCAAATGAATAAATAAAATCTTTAAAAATATATATTTAAAAATGAACAAGAGAGGGACGCCTGGGTGGCTCAGTTGGTTAAGCGGCTGCCTTCGGCTCAGGTCATGATCCCAGCGTCCTGGGATCGAGTCCCACATCGGGCTCCTTGCTCAGCAGGGAGCCTGTTTCTCCCTCTGCCTCTGCCTGCCTCTCTGTCTGCCTGTGCTCGCTCTCTCTCTCTCTCTCTAATAAATAAATAAAATCTTAAAAAAAAAATGAACAAGAGAAGGTAGCATATTCTAGTAAAGTCTAGAGGAGGGATTTTCCATGTTGTCTCCAGGGACAGCAATCAGAGCACTGTCCTTGTACTGGGCCCTGTTTTGGGTACTGAGGACAGCTATTGGTCTTGGCCTAGGTCGGTTTCTCTCCCCACAAGACAATCACACTAATGGTGACTAAGCCTGTACCCACCTAGTCCTCACAGCAGCCCTGTGAGGTAGGTGCTGTCAGAGTGCACATCACTGAGCTGTTCAAAATACGAAGTAATTTGCCCAAGGTTACCACTGCTGGTTAAAAAATGTTTGCTGTTAGAAACTGGAAATAAGGGGTGCCTGGGTGGCTCAGTGGGTTAAGCTGAAGGTCAGCTCAGGTCATGATCCCAGGACCCTCAGATGGAGTCCCGAAGGAGTCGTCTGCTTTTCCCTCTGCCTGCTGCCCCCCTGCTTGTTCTCTCACTCTTGCTCTGTCTCAAAATCTTTTTTAAAAACCTGGAAATAAGTCCCAATTTTTAAAAAATAAACTTTAACAGCACAATCAGGCAGAGTATCAGGGAGAGGGAGAAGCAGGCTCCCCACTGAGCAAGGAGCCAGATGCAGGGCTCGACCCCAGGACCCCAGGATCATGACCTGAGCCAAAAGCAGATGCTTTACGACTGAGCCACCCAGTCGCCCTCGTTAGTCCAGGTTGGGTAATAGAGGTTAGAACACAGCACAAGCCCCAGATGTGACTGCATTAGCAATTAAGGTGGGACTCCCCCCCTCCCCACCCACCCCACCCTGTGAGGTGAGGCAGCCTGAGGGTGAAAAGCTCTATGGCTCTTACTTAAAAAAACAATAATAAATTTTATTTTTTTTAAAGATTTTTTATTTATTTGACAGCGATCACAAGTAGGCAGAGAGAGGATGAAGCAGGCTCCCCAGGCTCCCTGCCCAGCAGAGAGCCCAATGTGTGGCTCAATCCCAGGACCCTGAGATCATGACCTGAGCCGAAGGCAGAGGCTTTAACCCACTGAGCTACCCAGGTGCCCCAACAATAATAAATTTTAAAATGGGGTGCCTGGATGGCTCAGTTGGTAGAGCATGGGACTCTTGATCTCAGAGTCATGAGTTCAAGCCCCACTTTGGGTATGGAGCCCATTTTAAAAAGAAACATTATGGCCCTTAGGCAGCAAAAGGGCCATAGGTTTTAAAAGGCCAAGTTCCGGGACGCCTGGGTGGCTCAGTTAGTTAAGCAGCTGCCTTCGGCTCAGGTCATGATCCCAGCATCCTGGGATCGAGTCCCGCATCGGGCTCCTTGCTCGGCAGGGAGCCTGTTTCTCCCTCTGCCTCTGCCTGTGCTCTTTCGCTCTCTCTCTCGCTCTCTCTCTCTCTCTCTGACAAATAAAATCTTTAAAAAATAAATAAATAAAAGGCCAAGTTCCAGTTTATGATGTGGTTGTGAGATTCCCACAACCAACAGCAGGTGGAGCAGAACTAGACAGTGAGCATTGCACACCCCCACCAGCGTGCCCCAGCAGGCTTGCCTTCTGTTGTCTGGTGATGAGAGAGAGAAGGAGCTGTGCGTGGCAGTGCGGATTAGTCACCTGGGTACAGGAGATGGGAGTGTGGGAGAAAGGGGTTCAGAAAAATAAGAAGGATTTGTGGTGATCTAATTATAGGTGTTTTTTAAAAAGATTTTATTTATTTATTTGCCAGAGTTCACAAGTACGCAGCGGGGCAGGCAGAGAGAGGAGGAAGCAGGCTCTCCGAGGAGCAGGGAGCCTGATGGGGCTCGATCCCAAGACCCTGGGATCACGACCCAAGCCGAAGGCAGAGGCTTTAACCCACTGAGCCACCCAGGCGCCCGTACGTATTTTTTTTGAAGACTTTTATTTATTTGACAGAGACATAGCGAGAGAGGGAACACAAGCAGGGGGAGTGGAAGAGGAAGAAGCAGGCTTCCCGCTGAGCAGGGAGCCCGATGCAGGGCTCGATCCCAGGACCCTGGGAACATGACCTGAGCCGAATGCAGATGCTTAATGACTGAGCCACCCAGTCGCTCTGAATTACATTAAAAGGCTAAAGAGGAAATGGTCTCGACATTCCTTCATGGGTACCAGAAAACCATGGCATCCTTGGTAAAACTGTGACTTGGTTGGTGTTTTTTGCGTAAAAGAATTTAGGAGAGGACACTGCTAAGTTGGTAATAGGACTTTTTTCCATTTGAATCTGAAACATTTCTTTTGTGGTCATTCTATGTACATATGAATGTATGTATGTATGTGCTCCAGAATTCAATTTGGGGAGCAGGAGCCAGGCCCTTGCAGCCTCTACACTTCCATGCACAGGGAGTCCAAGCTCACCTGGGCACCGCAGACATGTGGGTTCCCAGTCGATCTGAAGCAGAATACTGGACCACTGGTGCCATTCGGTCAGCATCCCAACTTCAGCTGAACCCTAACGATTCCCATTACCACCTCCCCCTCCTCCCCATTAGACATGTCCAGAATGTCTCCTTTGTCTGGGCAGTGTTTCTCTGTAGTAGCCCAAGGAGTTTGACAAGATGGTCACTGAGGGTAGCTGGATGAGTGGGTGCACCCATGTGCTTGGGCACTGATGAAATCCACTACTGTGTGTAGAATCTCCAAGAGAAGGAGGTGGGCCTGCCTTTGGAGCCCCTGGCCTGCTTTGGGGAGACCAGAAAATGCAGACTCCACTTTTCTGGAAGAAAATGGGCGGGAGAAGGGCCTGTTAACAGGATAAAGGGAAAACCGCTAGTGAGACCTAACACAGCAGTGTGGCTCTTCTCTGCCTGTCCACCTGGAGGGATTGGCTTCTGCCCTGGGGCCTGTGCATCACTGCCTGAGGATAATCCAGCTCTAGAACAGCAGGGAGCATGAAAATGCCTAGTCTTTGGCCCTGGGCTGCTGGTATGTCCTCCCTCCTCCATACCTGGTGATAATCTGAGTTTCTTTTCCTCTGAGGTGACTACAGTTACACCACCCTGAATGCGCTCACTCTTGTCCATGTATCCTCTGGGGCAGTGGTGTTTCAATTATAGAAAAGTCCCCCTTTCACAGAAAAGTGCCTTTCTCCCTCCTTCCCTGTGCCAACTTTGAGGCAAGAAATGTTTCTGTGCACCAGAGCACGTGAATACCTGCTTCTGCAGGTTGTTAGGGGTTTGAGCTTCCTGGTGCCAGGGCTACTCCGGGAAGTCCTCTCTGACCACTCCAGACCGGATCCCACGGTCTATGCACGTATGCGACCTTGAACACCAGGCCACTCCTTCCTAAAGCCTGACTCCTATAGGCCTCCCTGTGAGGTCGCAGAGTGAAACTCTAAGGCATTCTTGGCCATCTAAGCCGGCGAGCGACAGTGCCAAAAGCTGTGAGTCCTACAGGATCACATGCGCAGTTGTCGGCCTCCACGGCCGCATTCTTGAGTCATCTTTCGGCAGTGCCTCATCGCTGTCACCCCACTCTCAGGAGCAAGAAAATGCAGAGCATACGTTGCCAAGAAGAGGGAAGTGCATCTTAACTAGGGGACAGATAAAGTACTAATGGGGTTTCCTTTAATGGTGCTGCTCTTGCGTGCCCCGGCATTGTGCGTGGGGGAGGGGCCGGCTTCCGCCCTGGGGTGTGTGCATCTCCTCCTGACAGTAACTCAACCCGGGAAGAGAAACTCCAGCGTGGACCGGAGTCCAGGGCGCAAGGGAGACGGAGCGCCGCGCAGAAACGGGCGCGGGCGGCCCCGGCGGGTGCAGCATCCCCAGGCACGGTCTCCTAGAGACCAGGGCGCGCGCGGGCTCCGCGGCGGTTGTCCAGGCGACGGCGCGGCGCGGCGCGGGCATCCCCGCGGCCCCGCCCCTGAGCGTGCGCGCGACCTGGGCGCCATGGCGGCGGCGGCGGCGGCCCCGAGACCTGAGGCCGCGAGTCCGCAGTGGGCGCCGCCTGGACACGAGCCGGCCCGGACCGCCGCCGGGCTTGGCGATTGCGAGGACGCGCCGGTCCGGCCGCTGTGCAAGCCCCGCGGCATCTGCTCGCGCGCCTACTTCCTGGTGCTGATGGTGTTCGTGCACCTGTACCTGGGCAACGTGCTGGCGCTGCTGCTCTTCGTGCACTACAGCAACGGGGACGAGAGCAGCGACCCGGGGCCGCAGCACCGCGGGCAGGGCCCCGGGCCCGCGCCGACCCTGGGTCCCCTCACCCGGCTGGAGGGCATCAAGGTGAGGACCCCCGTCTCGCTGGGTTCCAGGCCCTGCACGGCGAGCCCTTGACGGCCGCCGCGCAGCCCACGACCTCCACGCTGCTCCCTGCGTCGTCTGCCCCGCGCGCACTACACCCACCCGCCCCGCAAGTCGTCGCGCTCGGGGCCCGGCGCCTGTACCCTCCTCGGGCGGCGGCGCGGCTTGGGGCCCGAGCTGCCCGCAGTGCCCCTTTCCCTTAGGTGGGGCACGAGCGTAAGGTCCAGCTGGTCGCCGACAGGGATCACTTCATCCGAACCCTCAGCCTCAAGCCGCTGCTCTTTGGTAAGTCAGCTGGGCGCTCCTGGGAAGGGCCAGGGGCTGCGATTTGGGGGCGCCCGGAGGCTCGCGTTGGCCACGTGACTTCTGTTTTGAAAATGGCTGCTTCGGAGTAGCTTTTATCACCCAAAGGTTTCCCAAAGTGAAGTACCAACCCCCACCTCTCTAATAGGGTCACAGGGTGACCTTTCCACACTCCCCTCTCTGATCCCTATTCTGCAGCTGATCCTTGCGTTACAGGGCTGGGCAATGTGACCCTCAGGCGGTTGTCTAAACACTTCATTGATACCATCTTTGGACACTTCCTGCCATCATTAATTCTGTCACATTCGAGAACTGGGGGAGGATGGGAGAGACTGCTAACCGGGACCTAGCTGATCTCAGGGCGTCTGGGGATGAATCTCACTCCCAAAGTGGACTCTGTGGTCTGACGAGGGTTCTTAGGATGCAGTTGTGTTCATCCATAAGTAGGCAAAACCTTCCATCGTCACCTCATTTGGAACCAGCATCATAAGCTCACAGTTCCTGACCTCCGGTTTTGTGCTAGGCTTCATGTGATCGTTTCAGTTAATTCTTAAAACGCCTATGTGAGGTGGGTGTGGATCCCACCCTTACGTTTCGGGGTGGGAAAGGGAGACACAGAACTGCGGTTGTTCGGCCGGGCTCATACAGCTAGCTCAGGAGCGAAGCTAGGATTAGAACCCAAGTAGCCTGCCTCTAGAGCCTGTATTCTCTAGCCACCCTGCTAGCTGAGAAGACTCTTGAAGTTCTTCAGAGACCACCAATGTCAGCAAGGTGGGGGTTCCCCAGACTCATGACCCTGTCCAGGATAGGTTTGCCCTATCAGCCCTGGGTACCCAGTGTGAGTGACACACTTACCTGCAGACCTGGGGCCGTTCCTGCCTGCTGGGGGATGGTGTGGGTTAGGGGCTTTCAGGAGGGGGCTGGGGACCAAAGCAGAGCATCTGAGCACATGCCATTACCCCTGGGGCAGAGGGCCCTGGCTGAGAATTATGCCTAGACCTATGAGACCTATGAGAACACTGCATGCAGTGTAAGGGGAAATAGGTTATGCTGGTCCTATTGTGGGAGGGGTCCTAAAAGGTTAGTGTTACTATGATTATTACTGCTATGTAAGGTTGAAATCCGGGCCAAGCGCTATTTTAAGTGCTAGGAACATAGCATTGAACAAAATAGGGAAAAACCAACCAACCAAACTAAAAAAAAACCAACAACACTCACACACACACCTAAAGCTGACATTCAAATAAGGAGACAGACAATAAACAAACAAATATATATGGCGTGTCAGTTGGTGATAAATGATTGTAGACAAATAAGGCAGAATTTCAGCTGGTTTTGACACTTTTAATAGGGTGACCAAGGTCGGCCTCCTTGTGAAAGATATTTGAGCAAAGACCTCTAGGAGCTATGGGATCAAGCCAGGTGGCTGTCAAGAAAGGGTGATCCAGGCAAAGGGAGCAACACTCACCCATTTACTGCTACATTGCTGTGAACAGACAGGCCTGAAGGGGTTGTGTTCTCAGCCTTCTTGGGACCTGTATGCACAGAATTCGGATGTATGTTAGGTTAAATGAACCATGACCCATAACTGTGACCCCTCAGCCCCTAACATGCAGCTGTTGCATCAAAGTCCTACAAAGCAGAGAATGAAGGGCGCCTGGGTGGCTCAGTAGGTTAAAGCCTCTGCCTTTGGCTCAGGTCATGATCTCAGGGTCCTGGGATAGAGCCCTGCATCAGGCTCTGTGCTCAGCAGGGAGCCTGCTTTCCCTCCTCTCTCTCTGCCTACCTCCCTGCCTACTTGCGAACTCTCTCTCTTCAAATAAATAAATAAAAATCTTAAAAAAAAAAAAAAGAGAATGAGCGACCCAAACCCCGTAAAGTATAGGAAGCAGGAGAGATCTGACGCAAGGTAAACTGCTTCTCATTGAGCCTTCGGATGGGTCTGTGTACCTGCAGGTTACGGAGGGCATGGCTGGGAGAACTGGATGGCTGCAGCAAGAACCTCCAGCTGTGGCCCCCATTTTCTCCCAACTCTTACACTGACTTTGAGTCTGGTGTTAGACATTGTCCCAGGTTTTACCCAGGAAGTCCTGGGACTTGCTCCTTGGCCGAAACGAGGTAAGCCACATGAAGAAGAGATTACTGATTATAGGAAGTCCACTTGTGAGGCAGGGAAAGCACAGGGGAGAGGATGTTGGAAGGGGGGCAGTTCCTGAATGCTATGGTGTTGGATGGACCCAAAAAGGAAGCCTTACCTCAAGAAAGAGCAGTGTCTATCTTCTCTGCCTGCCCATTTAGTCATCTACTGTCACCCTTAAAAGGCAGGAGGGCCCAAGGAGGATGGACCTGCTGTGGGCTCTGCCACCTCTGTCTTGCTGCTCTTGGTCCCAAACCTGTCACCCTCAGCCTCAGGGACCCAAGACGCCAGGGCTTGAGAGGTGGGTGTTCAGGATGTAAACCAGGGCAAAAGGACTGAGTTCTACCCCAGAGTGCCGCCATCTCCAGGGGAGGGAGTCCCACCACTTCATGGGGAAGACCCCATGCAAACTCCAGTCTCCCTTTGGGAAACATTTCCCTGTTTCCCACCTTGGTCCCTAGAGACCTGAAGCAAGTGGGACCTGGACCACCAAGGCCCTACTCTGAGTTTTTGGCATAATACCTGCGAAGTGTGCCTAGTGTGGTAGGCATTCTGCAAGGATTTGGACCATCAGAAGTCAGCTTAGGACTTCGTCCTGTTCAGAAGGGAGGTGTTCCAGTTTTGAGTCATTGTCATTTCTCTGGGGACACTGCCGCCTTTCACGTGGCTCACCTCTCCCTCCACCCCACCTCACCCCCATTCTGTGTCTAAACAACAGATCAGTCTTACCGCCTACTTCCTTAAAAGTCTCCAAGATTCCCACCTCTCAATGTCATTTGGTGGTGCCCTCCTCTCCTGCTGCCCCTTCCTCACTCCCTGCTGTCCCCAAGCTCATTCTGCCTTGGGACCTTGTACGAGCTGTGCCTTCCACCAGAAAGCTCAGACCTGGCGCTTCCCACAGAGGGTGACTTCTGGTCCATTGGGCCTGTGCGCACACATCCCCTCCTCGGAGACCTCTCCTGACCTCAGACTGGTCTTAAGAGGTTCCCAGACACCATTGCATCAGACTGCCTGGTTTTCTTCTTGGCACTTAGCAGCCCTGGAGACTGTCTCCAATATTTATGTGTCATTTGTACCTCTACCCCTAAAGGCGAGCTGCACGCGGGAGAGGCCTGATTTGTGCCGGCTTAGTAGTCAGCAGCCGGAGTCTGTCTGCTGCTGGTCATGACT
>ML108466.1:66658-86592 GCA_003697995.1 Taxidea taxus jeffersonii
GATCGCCTCAGCCGCATTCTCTCAGGCCACGCTTGACCCCTCTGTCTCCTATTCCAACCACACAACCTAGAGTTCTTGCTCACCTCAGGGCCATTCAGCTTGCTATCTATCTGCCAAGAAAGGATCACCCATCTCCCCCATGCCTGCTCTTCCTCTGGTTACCGCTGCTTATTGATTCCTCAGCCTAAATGTTACATTCTCAAGGTGGCTTCCCCTGACACACCAAATTGCATGGATGACACCGGGGTTTCTCATTCTCGGCACAATTGACATTTTGGCCCAGGTAATTTTTGTGTGAGGGGCTGCCTGTGATTTGCAGGACATTTAGCAGCATCCCTGGCTTCTATTCCTAGATTCCAGTTAGCATAACTCCCCGTTGTGACAACTAGAAATGTCTCCAGATATTGCCGAATGTCTTCTGGGGGAAAAATCAGTGGAGTAGATTTCCCTCTTTTTATATTAAAGCAATCTGTATAGTTCTTTTCTGGAACTTAACACAGTTACAACAAACAACGTAGGTTACTTGGGTGATACTGTTTAGTGTCTGCCTGATGACCCGGAGCCTGGGTCTGTGCTTGTCTTACTCACTACTCCAGTGTGTAGTTCCTTGTCTGGTTTATGATCTGTGCTCAACGCCTATCTATTGAAAGATTGAGTTTGCAGGCGAAAAAGGGCATGAGGGACTGTTAGTGTCATCTAGCTTAACACGTGATAGACACCCTAGACGAAAGTCACTGTGGTGGGGGAGGACTTGAAAAATCTTTAGAAAATGAGCACATGGGACTAGGCAACTGAGAACGTGAGAAGATGTGGGAAGATGAGTGGAATAAACGGTGAGCTTCTTGGTTTGGGGCTGGGGCTGGATAATGGTCAGCGGAGCAATCAGTGGAGTGAGGGGCATTGAGAGAACTTGAAGGTGAGCTAGTAGAGTGAGAGGGGCCCACAGGGCAGCCGGAAGGCAGCTAAGGGTCATGGGAGTCATGGCTGCCAAAGTGGGGGCCACCTCTCCTGGTTTTTCCTGTCGGTGTTGAACATGCTCACATCTGAGCCAAAAGGATGAAGCTCTTGGAAATCTAGAGCGGTTCTGCTGTGGCCCCAAGGTGGGAGGATCACCTTTGGGGAACAGCCTTTTCTCTCGGGGAGGGAGAGTGGGAAGACTATGTGTAGAGGCAGATGCGGCTGCAGGTTTGGGACAGGCTTTGAGAGTTCCTGCAGGAAGCATGAGAAGTCAGGTGGGATGAGGCAGAGGCAGTGTTTGAGGAAGCCAGGTTGAACTGAGGGTCTGGAGCCCCTGGTAGGTGTTGGAAAGTCAGCACTGGAAGTCCAACTGAAGCCGAGGCCAAGGATTTTCCAGGGTTCAAGCCAGCAGGATTATGTGTTTTTTTTTTTTTTTAGGATTGTGTGCTCTAATGCATTTGCAGGCTATACTACGTCCCTGAGTTGTTTTTTTTTTTTTTTTTTTTTTTAAGATTTTATTTATTGGGGCACTGGGTGGCTCAGTGGGTTAAGCCTCTGCCTTTGGCTCAGATCATGAGCTCAGGGTCCTGGGATCCAGCCCTGCATCAGGCTTTCTGCTCAGCCAGGAGCCTGCTCCTCTCTCTCTGCCCCTCCTCCCTCTGCCGGTGCTTTCTCTTGCAAATGAATAGGAAATAGCAAATAAATAAGGAATATTTATTCATTTGCAAGAGAAAGCACCGGCCGAGGAAAGAGGGGCAGAGAGAGAGGGACACGTGCACTTCTTACTGAGCAGGGAGCCTGATGGGCTCAGTCCCAGCACCCTGGGATCAGGACCCAAGCCAAAGGCAGACGCACACCGACTGAGCCACCTGGATGCCCTGTTGGGTGAGGTTCTGAAGTGACTCTGTGCTTCTGTCTAGGTGAGGGGCCGGATGTCCTGGTGTACAGCCTGGATTTTGGTGGCCACCTGCGGATGATGAAGCGTGTGCAGAACCTGCTTGGCCACTATCTTATCCATGGGTTCCGGGTGCGACCAGAACCAAATGGAGACCTTGACTCGGAGGCTATGGTGGCTGTGTTTGGAAGCAAGGGACTCCGAATTGTGAAAGTTAGCTGGGGACAGGGCCGCTTCCGGGAGCTCTGGCGCTCTGGTCTGTGGAACATGTCTGACTGGATCTGGGATGCACGTTGGCTTGAGGGCAACGTGGCCTTGGCCCTGGGCCATAACTCGGTAGTGCTGTACGACCCTGTGGTAGGGTGCATGCTGCAGGACGTGCCCTGCACAGACAGGTGCACCCTCTCCTCAGCCTGTCTGATCGGAGATACCTGGAAGGAGCTGACCATAGTGGCAGGTGCAGTTTCCAATCAGCTCCTTGTCTGGTATCCAGCAGCTGCTTTAATAGACAATAAGCCTGTGGCCCCTGACCGACGAGTCAGTGGGCATGTGGGTGTCATCTTCAGCATGTCGTACCTGGAAAGCAAGGGCTTGTTGGCCACAGCTTCAGAAGACCGAAGTGTCCGCATCTGGAAGGTGGGTGACCTGCGGGTGCCTGGGGGTCGGGTACAGAATATTGGGCACTGCTTTGGGCACAGCGCTCGTGTGTGGCAGGTCAAGCTTCTAGAGAATTACCTTATCAGTGCAGGAGAGGACTGTGTCTGCTTGGTATGGAGCCACGAAGGGGAGATCCTTCAGGCCTTTCGGGGCCACCAGGGTCGTGGGATCCGGGCTGTAGCTGCCCATGAGAGGCAAGCCTGGGTGGTCACCGGGGGTGATGACTCAGGCATCCGTCTGTGGCACCTGGTAGGGCGCGGGTACCCGGGTTCAGGGGTCTCAGCTCTCTGCTTCAAGTCCCGTAGCAGGCCAGGTACCCTCAAGGCTGTGACGCTGGCTGGCTCCTGGCGACTACTGGCAGTGACTGATACAGGGGCCCTGTATCTCTACGACCTTGAGGTCAAGTGCTGGGAGCAGCTGCTGGAGGACAAGCGCTTCCAGTCCTACTGCCTCCTGGAGGCAGCCCCTGGTCCTGAGGGTTTTGGACTTTGTGCCTTGGCCAATGGGGAGGGTCGTGTCAAGGTGGTCCCCATCAACACTCCAACTGCAGCTGTGGACTTGACCCTGTTCCGTGGGAAAGTGCATAGTCTAAGCTGGGCCCTGCGTGGCTACGAGGAACTCCTGTTGCTGGCATCGGGCCCTGGTGGTGTGGTGGCTTGCCTGGAAATCTCAGCCGCGCCCTCAGGCAAAGCCATCTTTGTAAACGAACGTTGCCGGTACCTGCTGCCTCCCAGCAAGCAGAGATGGCATACATGCAGTGCCTTCTTACCCCCTGGTGATTTCCTAGTGTGTGGGGACCGCCGGGGCTCTGTGTTGCTGTTTCCTTCCAGACCAGCCCTGCTCAAGGATCTTGGGGTTGGCGGCAAGGTGGGAGCTATCGCTGGAGCCCTTGGAGCAGGTAGCGGCAGTGATGGGGATGAGACTGCCTCGACCGAGTGGGGCCCTGTGTCCACCCTCCCTTCTCTGCATGGGAAGCAGGGTGTGACATCAGTCACCTGCCATGGTGGCTATGTGTATACCACAGGGCGCGATGGCGCCTACTACCAGCTCTTTGTGCGAGGTGGCCAGCTGCAGCCTGTCCTGAGGCAAAAGTCCTGTCGAGGCATGAACTGGGTGGCTGGGCTCCGCATGATGGCCGACGGGAGTATGGTCATCCTGGGCTTCCACGCCAATGAGTTTGTGGTGTGGAGTCCCCGGTCACACGAAAAGCTGCACATCGTCAACTGTGGTGGAGGGCACCGCTCCTGGGCCTTCTCTGATACCGAGGCGGCTATGGCCTTTGCCTACCTCAAGGACGGGGATGTCATGCTCTACCGGGCTCTGGGTGGCTGCACCCGGCCGCACGTGATTCTCCGGGAGAGCCTGCACGGCCGTGAGATCACTTGTGTGAAGCGTGTGGGCACCATCACTCTGGGGCCCGAGTTTGAGGTGCCCAGCTTCATGCATCCCGACCACCTGGAGCCTGGCGGCGAGGGGCCAGGCCTGACCGACATCGTGATCACGTGCAGCGAGGACACTACTGTCTGTGTCCTGGCACTCCCCACTGTCACCGGCTCGGCCCACGCACTTACAGCAGTGTGTAATCATATCTCGTCTGTGCGCGCCTTGGCTGTGTGGGGCGTCAGTACCCCGGGTGGCCCTCAGGATCCTCGGCCAGGCCTGACTGCTCATGTGGTGTCTGCGGGGGGCCGGGCTGAGATGCACTGCTTCAGCCTCATGGTCACCCCAGACCCTGGCACCCCGAGCCGACTTGCCTGCCACGTCATGCACCTTTCGTCCCACCGGCTAGATGAGTACTGGGACCGCCAGCGCAGTCGGCACCGGATGGTCAAGGTGGACCCGGAGACCAGGTGATGTGTGCACTGGGAGGCAGGGGCACAGAGTGGTGGCCCGCAGGGCAAGCCTCTTGCCGCTGTTCCCAGGCCTCCCCTAATGGCAGGCCTGTGTTTTCTCTGCAGGTACATGTCCCTAGCTGTGTGTGAACTCGACCGGCCTGGCCTTGGCCCCCTTGTGGCTGCAGCCTGCAGTGATGGCGCAGTGAGGTGAGAGCAGAGGGCTTTGGGCCAAGAGATGAAGGCTGGAAGGTTGTCAGTAATGGGCTCTGAGCTGGGCCACTCTCCGCCCCCCAGGCTCTTCCTTTTGCAGGACTCGGGGCGGCGGCTGCAGCTCCTGGCTGAAACCTTCCACCACAAGCGGTGTGTCCTCAAGGTCCATTCCTTTACCCACGAGGTGCCCAACCAGCGACGGTGAGAGGGGCTGCCTGGTGGGCTTACGTGGGTGCAGGTGGGCTGGGGGGGGTGTCCCCTGTTGCTCTCCGCCCCCCTCGCTGACCTGGCGGCCTGTCCGTGGCTCCCAGGAGGCTCTTCCTATGCAGCGCTGCCACTGACGGCAACTTGGCCTTTTGGGATCTCACTGCCGTGCTGGACCATGGCTCCACTGCCCTGGAGCCTCCAGCAGACCCTGGGCTTCCCCACCGTGAGTAGCCAGTGTACAGCCATGGCTGTCCCTCCCCACCTCCCACTGCCCTTCACCCGTGTGGCAGGCTGGGCCCTGACAACCATCTTCTTCCTTCAGGGCTGGGCACCCCCTGCCTGACCCTCCAGGCTCACAGCTGTGGTGTCAACAGCCTGCACACCTTGCCCACACGTGAGGGCCATCTCGTGGCCAGCGGCAGTGAGGATGGCTCCCTCCATGTCTTTGTGCTGGCTGTGGAGACACCGGAGCTGGAGGAGGCTGTGGGGGGTGCTGAGCTGGTGCCCCAGCTGCATGTGCTAGAGGAATACTCCATCCCCTGTGCACACGCTGCCCACGTGACAGGTCTCAAGATCCTAAGCCCAAGCCTCATGGTCTCCGCCTCCATCGACCAGCGGCTGACCTTCTGGCGTCTGGGGCATGGTGAGCCCACCTTCATGAACAGTACTGTGTACCATGTCCCAGACGTGGCAGACATGGACTGCTGGCCTGTAAGCCCTGAGTTTGGCCACCGCTGTGCTCTTGCGGGCCAAGGGCTTGAGGTTTACAACTGGTATGATTAAGGTGTCCCGCGGTGGCCGGCGTGCCGGGCATGGGACCTGTTCGCAGACAGGGTGGAACAGGAGTGACCGTCTGTGCCCATGCCCGGTGTGAAGGGAGGCGGCGGCCGCGGGTTCCTGACTTCAGAGCAGGAGCTGGAGGTGAGTCGGGGGCCATTCAGGCTGACCAAAAACGTGCCCCACTGCCTATAAACAGGACCAAACTTTGTATGGAACAGAAGCGATTTATTTTGGCTCCACGTCTCTAATAAAATCTTGGTATCTTTTTTCCAGGTGATGACTTTTGTAAACATTCCTAGTATCAGGATCTCTGTGGCCTTAGATGTGGTTCAGTGGAGGGAGACCCAGTGTGGCTAGGCCAGCGTGGAGCACTTCCCGCACAGCCCGCAGAAGCTGGAGACGGGCAAACATTTGACCAAACAGGTGTGGTCGAGGCTCCTGGAGGAGAGAAGGGGCCTGCTGGTCTCCTCCTTTGCTGCCCTTGCACCCCTGCAAGCTCCTCCCCCGCCCCCCGTGCTGTGTACTTACCCCTAGGATGTGTACTCGGTTATAGTATGAGCTGAAATCCATGCTGAGCTGAACCAGGAACTTGCACATCTAGAGACAGAGACTGAGTCACTGGCCAGTCTCTTTGATCTTGTACCCAGCCCAGAATAAAGCATCAAGCGTGCAGTGACTGTGCCGGGCTTCTCCGCCTCACCATCTCAGTGCGTGCAGTCGCGTGGAGCCCCGGAGCTGTGCACGCCAGGGCTGCGGTCTGGCTCAGCAGCTCTGGGAAGGGGAGCACGCCGTTGAAGAGCAGCAGCCACTCGCCCTGGGGGTGGGGGTGGAGAAGGGCGCTGGGAGGGGAGGTCCCAGCCTCCTGCAGGTGCCCAGCTACCCAGGAGGACACTCACCTCATCCTGTAGCAGTGAGAAATCGAGACTGCTCACAGGTGGAAAAGTGGGGTACAGACCTTGTTCCGTGCTGTGCTTGTACCCCTCAAATAGTGTGGCAAGACGGGCACAGTTATACATGACGAAGGTGCCGCTCTTGGTGCCCTTTGTGGAAATGCTGCCGTCGGCCAGGGCCAGGAGGAGCTGAGGAGCAGGGGCACAGCTGCAGGCATGACCTTCTGTTCCACAAGCCCTGATCCTGTCAGACCCCCGGGGCTTACCTGACTCTGTGGAGCTGTGCTGAGCATCTCAAACTTGATGGTGGCTGCAGACAGAACGCTGAAGACCTCTGTCCAGCTTGGGTCTGAGGGAGTTGAGTCGGTCGGTCTGGGCAGATGGAAGCGGAGGACCCACCCCGCCGAGCCAGCCCCCCTGCCCCGCACACCTTGGCCGAGCTCCCTGCCACGCTTCAGGGCTGCCGCCTTGCACACCTGGGCGTGCCGGAGCCTGCATGAGGAGCAGAGTGAGCCGAGGGTCTGCAAGGGGCACCTCCTGGGACAGGTGGTCCTCCCCCCGACCTCGACGACCCTGACATGATAGCCTCCCTTCCAGCCTGACTCACTCATAGTACTCGGAGGCCGTCAGGGCATTAGCTGCTTTCACTGGGCCACAGACCAGGTGCTTCTGTGAGGGAGAGAGCAGGTGCTTGGCCCAGGTGGCGACACGGCCAGTGATAAATCTCTCAAAGAACCTAAACCTGGTGCTTGGACTCCCCCAGCCTTTTGCCATCAAGCTTTGGGCCTCACTCCCAGGCCCACCCCTCAGCGCACAGCCCAGCTTCCCAGAACTGTTCTTCAGTCTCTGGGATGCGCCTCCAGACCCCACCTTCTCGCAGGACGCTACACGAGCTGCAAATCCCCACTCACCTAGCGTCTCCCTCAAGGCCAAGTGTCCCCTATGGACTCGGGCGCCCCTGTGCCCTTGGTGGGTTTGCAAGGGCCCTGGGTTGGTGGAGGGAGGGGGCGCTCCAGCATCCCCAACCCACCTGTATGCGAGGAGCCTGCTCATCCAGCTTCCACCAGAGCAAGTCCAACTTCTGTTGCTGGAACTCCTCCTCACAGCTCACCACGTGTAGGACCATGCAGCCGGCTGCATCAGCATCTGGGGCTGCGGCCTACAGGGTAGGAGGATGGTCATCGGGTGGGCACAGGGCGCAGCTTGCCAGAGGCCTACAGGGCGGGCGTCAGTCACTAACCAGGCCCGGAGGGCCGTCGTCCCCAGGCCAGTGGCGGGCAGCTGCCTGCAGCTCTGCCAGCACGGAGAGCAGATCCTCGGTCACTGCAGACAGAGCATAGGGGCGTTGAGGCTGGCCAGGAGCATACGGTCCTCATCTTTCCAACGACCCTGCGAAGCTCCGGCTCCTACCCAGACACTTGTCCACGTTGGGGTCATAGCCAGCTGCACATCCCCGTTCCCGCATCACCTCCTTCAGGCACACTATGCCCAGGACGCCAGGGGGCAGGGCTCCTCCGTCCGGGGCGGGGCTAAGCTCTGCCAGCGGGAGGCTCCCCAGGGCTCTGGTGACGGCTTTCTCGGAGGCAGCCGGCCAGTCAACGCGCAGCTGCTCCAGGAAGGTCGGCATGTGCGGGTCCCGCACGGCGGGCACCAGCCGCACACTCGCCCTGGGGAAACCGGGACGGCCGTCTCAGCCCGAGCGGCGGGTGCAGCTCGACTCCCTTCCCTCCCGCAGTGGCTCTAGGCTCAGGTCGCCACCCCTGCCGGCTCTGGCCCCGCGGCGCGCTCACCCATGAGCGCGCAGAGCTCGCGCCAAATGATCGGCCACGAGCACGGCGCGCAGCTGGCTCAAGCGGAGCGCGCCAGGGGCGCCGCGCAGTGCCGGGCAGTGCAGGAGGACGCGGGGGCCGGGCGCGGCAGGCCCGGCGGGCGCGGCATAGGCGGTCACCGCGCCGAGCACGCGCTCGAAGACTGCGGGCCGCTGCAGCTGGAGTGCTAGACCCGCGGGCGTCGGCTCGCAGCGCAGCACCGGGGCCACGCCGGGGCCTTGCAGGCCGGCGACCGCACGGACCACATGCTCGGGCACCTGCGGGAGGAAGGGCGGTGAGGCGGGCTGCGACGCTGCCCCTGGCCGCACATCCCCGCCCGGCTGGCGCCCACCTGTCCGTCCCCGAAGCGCGCTTGCAGCGCGGGCCGCGGCGCCAGGAAGTCTCGGGAACGCAGGTGACGGGCACGCGTCTCCTTAAACCAGACGGGCTCGCCAGGCCCCAGGGCCGTGTTGAGGGCCCCTAGCGTTTCTCCGACCCCCAGGCGCCCTGTCGCCATGGCGACCGGAAGGAGCCGGCGGAACCGGAAGCCAAGCGCCTGGAGGCCGAGCTTCCGGGAGGGCCGACTGGCTGGGACGCATATCCGGTGGAGGTACCTGCGCGGACAGGTGTGCCGCAGGGAACCGTGGCGGTCGCTTTCCACCTTCGGTCCCAGCACTCCCTCTGCGTGGCCCGCCTGCCCGGCCCCGACCCCGCGAGGTCCGCCTTAGGCCTAGAGTTCCGCCGTCGTCACCGGCATTAGCAACGAGGGAAAGGATCCTCGCTACCGGGTGGGGCCCAGATCCGACTGTTTCTCTCATCGAAATCTTACCTATTTGTGATAACGTTTCATTCCCCACATTTGACACTTGATCAAACGTCAAACGTTCCAAATGAATTGTCAGCGGAATAGGGCAGCTAATATTAAAGACATTTTCACGACCTCCTTAAAAAAAAATCTCGTTTTGAAGGAATCTGTTCTGCGCCTTCAGGTTATTTACAACCATTTCCTCCTTTGCGATTTGGGTCGTCTTTACTCCTGATAAATGCGTACTCTGGTAGAATTTCTTCTCTTGATTTTTGTGTAATGAGAACCATCACGATACTTTCCAGAATTACCAGTTTTTAATGTTTTTCTTTTAACCTTGTGTATATCGGGGATACTCTGGCCTGGTTTAGGTAATGAGCCATTGTAGGCAAAATAAACAATGTGACCATAAAACCCAGCTTAAAGACTGCTCTCAGTTGGGAGTCTCCCACTGCACTACAGAAAGAAAGCGCTTTCCTCTGTCCCATAAGGGCTCGTTTTCACTTCAATGTAACTTAAATCCCCTTTTCCTCTATTTTCTTTAATGGAGATCGAACCCGACGCAGCACAGAGCAGAGTGCAGGAAACCCATAATTACTGTTCTGGAGCAGTGAGAGTGCCCAGAGTTCAGAAAGGAGGGGGATCCTAAGGGCAGGAAGTCTGGCAAGACCCCTTCTGGGGCAGGCCTGCAAGGCCCCTGCTGGGATCGCCGAAAGAGCACTGGGCGGACACGACATTCCCGATGGCTTCTTGGGTGCCCACTCAACGGGAGTGATCGTGTCATTCCAAAGCGCTTTCCATTCTGCAGTCGCATGACCCAGGGACAGCTGCTAACAGGGCTGGGGGCTGGAGGCCAAGCTGGGGACTTCAGTTACTCTCAGTACACAAAGACGGTTGGTGTGGGTTTTCCCCAGGAAGTGAAAGGCTATCTATAGCGAGCTGCGGGCAGGGGTGGCCCTGCTCTGTGGGACTCACCGCCATTGCACTCCTGTCCAAAGGCCCTGAGACCAACCTCCTTTGTCAGTGCTACTCCAGGTTCCAGAGATGACCACAACCCTGGCTCTCCAACGTCTACGCCCACCACTTCCAGCCTGAGAGCGCACCTGAGACAGGGGCGAAGACCAGAGCGACCCAAATAAAGTATGTCTGGGGGTCAGGGGCTAGCCCACCCCATCGAGGCCAGGACGCTGCTCTGGCAGGAGAGCAGGGAACGAAATCCAAGCGCAGCTGGAATGCTCTGGAGACAACAGCTGCTTTTGGGATTCCGTTGCCCGCTGTCCAGCCGTGGGCGGGGGGGCGGGAGATAACCCCGGGAGGATGGTGGTCCCTTGCCCTGGGGCCAGATCAGGAACCCCGCCCCCCACCCGCCATTCCCAGTACCAGAAGACTGACCTAGGAGTGGGCGGTAAAGCCGAGTGTAGTGGGAACGAGGCGCTCACCTGGGCCCCTAAACAACAGGAAGATTGGTAGGGGCCTCCCCTGGGACCGGTCCCGATCCGGGTTAAATCCGCAGGGTGGGATTATTCCTGTTGGTCTCATGAAGCCTGGCCACCCGTACGGTGACGGTGGCGGGGAGGGTTTCGGGATCGGCCAAAAGAGAAGCTCCCCCGTGGGGCCGGAGAGGAAGTAAACCCGCGCACCCGCCGCGGGGACACCCCCGTACCCAGGGCCCTTCGTCCCGTGACTCTGCCTGCGCCCGGAGCGCTGGGTGGGTGGGGGGTGCCCAGTGGCGGCGACGGGACCCCCGGGAATCCATTGCGAATGTCCTCCGCTGTGCCGAACCTCCCTCCCGGCCCAGTGGGTAGCAGACGCGTCAACGTTCCCTTGAGGCCACGATATGGTGGGGGCGCGGAGATCCCCGAAAGCCGCGCGGGCACCAGCGACTGTCGCGCCCGTAGGCCCTCTGATTCGGCTCAGGACGGGGGGAGGGGGGTCGGGGAATTCTCGGGCCGCGAGCATAGTGAGCGACGACAGGGCGATGCTCCAGCCGCTGTCTAGTTCAATAGCTGGTCCCGTCCGGCCCGGTCGATCCCACCCGAACAGCTACAATCATCCCACCGCGGCGTCCCCTTCCGCTTGCTCGGGCCGCAGACGCGGAGCCATTTTAAGGAGAAACCATTCAGCCACGCCCCCTCGCGCTCCCGACAAGCCAATCCACGCGCAGCCACGCCCCGGGAGATGCGCGGCGGCGACGCCAACGGTCGCGCGGGCGACGGTTGGGGAGGGGCGTGATTCGCGGAAGAGCAAGGGAAACCTGAGCCTGCCGCCCCGCCCTGGGAACCCGACGCCCTAAAGCCTGGGATTAGGGGTTTGGAGGCTGGCTCCACGCCCTGGCCAGGTGTGCGGGACTCGACCAGGTGCGCCGCCGCTCCGCCCCAGGCCCCGGGAGCCCTGCGTAATGGCTGAGAGCCGGGGACTAGGCTGCGGCGGGGGCCCAGGCAGCTCTCTGAGGCCAGCCACGCCACCAGGTGTCTGGCTCCCCCAGGACGGTCTGCGGGAGCCCGGGGCGGGGCGGGCGGCAGGTGCAGACATCGGAGCCGCGCTAGGGGACCGGCCCTTCTGGGACAATTGAATTGGCACCGGCCGGATCCCTCAAAATCCGGCGCTGGAGCAGCCGGCCTGCGCGGTGCCCTCCGGGACACAGGGGGCGCTGTGGGCGCGCTGCGGAGGGTTCCGCTACGACCCCGCTGATCCGGTGCGGGCATCCCGGCACGCCGGTCAGCCATGGTCGGCGCGTTCGTGCTTCGCGGCCTGTGCGGAGCGCGAGCCGCGCTACGCTGTTCCCCTGCGGAGCTGCTGAGGTGAGCCCGGGCCCAGCGTCCCCGATCCCCACCCCCACGGCCAGCGATCCCAGCGCGACTCCTCCTGGCCCGCTAGAGCCTGAGCACACCCCTCCGCAGGGCTCCACGGAGAGGGCACCGGCTCACTCCGGCGGACGACGAGCTGTATGAGCGGACGCGCATCTCTCTGCTGCAGCGCGAGGCCCCGCAGATCATGTATATCGACAGCTACAGCAGCCGCGGCTTCACGGTCAACGGAAATCGCGTGCTTGGGCCCTGCGCGCTGCTCCCGCAGTCGGTGGTGCAGTGGAACGTAAGCAGTGAGGCAGCGGAGGGCCGGAGTCCCAGGCCTGCCCCCTGATTCCCCCCGTCGCCGACTTGGGCTTTTCCGTTGCTCGTTTGGGGCGCAGGTAAGGGCTCTGTGGGGAAACCGCGCAAGCTTGTTTAACCTGCCTCCTCCCAACACAGGTAGGAAGTCACTGGGACATCACTGAAGAAAGTTTCTCTCTCTTCTGGTTGCTGGAGCCCCGAATAGGTACTGGAGAAGGGGAGGGCCGAGGTGCTTCCAGCCCTAGAAAGCCAAAAGCCACCCGCCCCAGCCTCCCCACAGAGCTGTCGGAGGCTAGCCCTCGCCATCTTTCCCTAGAGATTGTGGTGGTGGGCACCGGAGACCGGACCGAACGGCTGCAGCCCCAGGTGCTGCAAGCCCTGAGGCAGCGGGGCATCGCCGTGGAAGTGCAGGACACGGTAAGGCCTGCCCCTCGGGAGCGCGGAGCGGGACCCAGGCCTAGCTCTCGCCAAGCTGATGCAGGCTTTCTCTTTGCAGCCCAATGCCTGTGCCACTTTCAACTTCCTGTGTCACGAAGGCCGAGTAACAGGAGCTGCTCTTATCCCTCCACCCAGAGGGACGGCGCTCACATCCTTAGAACGAGCTGCAGAATGAACCGCCAGGAATTGACCTGACCTGTCCAGGAGGGCCCTGGCACTTTTTGCAGAGCACAGGAGTTTCCAGTGCTTTCATTAGCCTTTCCTCTTTGGCACTGTAACACCGGTCTTTCTTGCCAGCAAATTAATAATTTAATCCACTTTTCCCATTTTGTACTAGGTGTGTTGCTGGCCAGGAGCTGCTGCTGGCTCAGTGGGCGTGTGTGTGTGTGTGCGCGCGCGTGTGTGAATCCCCTTTTTATGTAGACTACTTAGCTTCTCAGAGGCCGGAGGCAGTCCAGGTGCCTGCTCCAAACTGCAGATCAATGTATTTGCTCATGCACACCTCTGAGAGGACCTCAGTGCTTTCTCCACAAGATCCTCTAACTCACGTTAGAATATGTGTGTGGGTCTCAACCTGGTCCCTGTGGCCAAGCAGGAAGCCCTGTGGGTGCCAGTCCAAAGCCCCCAAGGACTATTCCATGACCTGCCCTAAGCAGCGACGATGTGAGACTGAACCTTGTGAGCCAGGGATTGCTAGACCCGGCCAGACTCTCCCTTGTGAGCTGCAACAGGAGGGACTTTATGAATTTAGAATTAGTACCCCCTTCCAGATCTGAGGAATAGCCTGACCTCAGGGTCTGAGGCTTTCTCTGCAAATGAAGTGTTGTGTTTGTTGTATGCATCTGTGATAGTGGCCGCCACACCTGCCTGTTGACCTCAAAGATGGAGCATCACTTTTTTTTTTTCCCAAACTTTTATTGAAAAACTGAGGGGGTATGCTGTATCCCTTTTCAGAAAAGCCTCTTCTCATACCTGTAAGCAGAACAACCAGCTTTGAGGTGAGGGCAGGAGGAAGGAGGCATGGCAGAAACCTCTGCCCCAGGGGTAGATGGGTACAAAAGGGTTACTTACGAATGGAGGCTGTGAACACCACCTTCCACCTGAGCTGAGGATGTTCTCTTCTCAAACTTGAGTTCTCCAGAATACATCATGGCTCTGAAGAAGGGCAAATGTCAGATGTAGGTACCTGGCCCTCAACTAGCTCCTCTACCCATGTCCCAGCTCCCCAAGCTTACCGGACTTGAGTCAAACTCTTGGCACCAATGTCCTGACAGGAGTGCTGGATGCCAGCGATCAAGTACGGCACAAATTTGTGGATGGACCCTTTGTCCTGCACAGCCCCAGAGACCCCCTGGGCCACTTTGATTTTATCAGCTTCACTGTAGGGAAAGGTAAGGCAACATAGGCAAGTTCAAAGCATGGATGAGCCCATCAGTACAAGGCTTTCAGTACAGGGTTAACTGACCTTCCTGTCCCACCTGAAATATCGGTTCTGGCTGCTGAGGTGCTTGTCCATGGCATCAAGAGAACCCATACCACGGTATTTCTTTAGCCGGATCCCATCGGAGAAGAAGTACTCGCCAGGGGCCTCGGTGGTAGCAGCCAGGAGGGAGCCCATCATGACTATGGACAAATGGGAGTGATGGGAACAGACCCTGAGTGGCACTGGGGAAGGAATCCCACCAGACTCCCTGGGTGTTGGGCCTCACCTGTGGAGGCCCCAAGGGCCAAGGCTTTGGCAATATGGCCCACATTTTGGATCCCTCCATCAGCAATAACAGGAACACCGAAGCGCCGTGCATATTCTGACACCTTGTACACTGCTGTTGCTTGGGGCCGCCCGCAGGCCAACACTATTGAGAAATGGAAGAACAGATGGGTTGGTGGAATTAGTGGGGACAGGCAAGGAGCCGTGGGCCATATCTCAGCACCCAGGAGCGCTCTGCTACACTTCACCAGGACTGCAGCCCGGCTGAGAGTCTGGAATGGCTGCTACCCCATCTGCCTCCAACAGTTTTAAACAGCTGTGATGGCCTCCACTCAACCCTGCATGTGCACGTGCATGTGTGCAAGGCCCAGGGCAGCCTCAGGCACATGCGGTCAGCAGCCAGGAGAAGCCCCACCCAACTGATATCAAGTGGGGGTAGGGGTCACCGTGCAGTTAGTACCCAGAGGTCTACCCCTTCCTCCCAGTGTGGCTGGCAGCTCAGGCAAGATCAAGGGAGTGGTCATGTGGAAGGAAGAGTGGGCTTGTTGGTCCTTGAGCTGTGCCTACTGTAGGGAAATGTGGGCAACTAGGGCCTACCTGGGAAGGGGGTCCTGCCCTACAAGCACCCCAGGAAGAGGAAGGAGCTGTGTTCTCCAGCAGCCCCCAAAACCATGGTCTGTCATTCAGTTTGCCCTGCCCACCCATCAGCACCACAAACCCCGGGAGCTACAGCTACAGTCAACCAAGCAGCCGGGCAGTGGGCAGCTGGGCCGGGCCAGTGGGCCGGGCTGGACTTACTATAGCAACCCTTGACAGTAGAAGGGCATTTGGGGCTGTGGGACTTTATGTCTGGAGGGATCTTGGGAGCCACTAAATAAAACAAACAGACCAGAGTTTAGAGAGGGTGCAGAGCAGGAGCAAGGAGGCCAGGCTAGGCAGGGGGGAAGTGGCAGGTGAGGAATGACGAGCTCGTCTTCCAGCATGTCACCCATCCAAGGGGCATGTTTGGCCCTGGGGCTGCCCCTACTGAAGGACTTGGTATAGTTCTCACAGGAGCACTTGGCTCCAGGCCATATGGGGCTAAGGGCCCTGCTGACACCAGGGTCTCTCAGGGCCCTGCCAAAGCATTTCCTACCTTCCTGGGTGATGCAGATGGAGCCACTGCCCATGCCCACCCGCAGGGCATCTACACCAGCATCAATGAGGTTCTTGGCCTGAGCAGCCGTGACCACTACAGTGAAGAACAGGGAAAGGCTTGTGTGAAAGTCTGAGGGGGAGCCTAGCTCCCATAACTCTTGCCCCACAGCCTTCGGTGCCCAGTCTTGCCTCACCATTGCCTCCAATAACTTGGAGAGAGGGGTATTTCTCCTTGATGTACTTGATCATGTTGATCTGGAAGATGGAGTTTCCTTGGGAAGAGTCCTGGGACCAGGGGAAAGTCCCAGTGAGACATACTGGTATGAGAGCTGTTCCTACCATCCCACCCTGCCTGTGCAAAGTGCTTACCAAAACCACTACGTCCACACCAGCCTGGGCTAGCAAATCCAGCCGATACTTGTCATCTTCATGAGTGCCAATGGCCGCTCCGCACAGCAGCTGCTTCTTGGCATCTTTGGAGGCCAGTGGGTAATCCCGGTTCTTCTTCAGGTCTGTCCGGGCAATGATGGCTACCAGCTCATCATCTTCATTTACAATGGGTAACTTTCCTGGGAGTAGGGAAGGTACATAAATCAGAACCCTGGTCTTTGGTTCCAGAACCCTCCCGCCTCTAGAACTCACCCTTCTTGCTGCGCTGCAGAATTTCATTTGCTTCCTTCAGTGTGATGCCTGCAGGGGCGACCACCAAGTCTTCCCTTTTCGTCATGATCTAGCAGTGAGGGGAGCTGTGAGAAGGGCCCAGAGACCAGACCTCCCAATACACCCTGCCCGGACTCAGAGGTGAGGTTCCACAGACCACCACGATCACACACCTGCACCCAAACCACTCTCCTCAAATGAACCCAACAGCCCGTGCAGCAATAATAGTGGCACGGGTGAAAACTAAGTAGAAACAACGTGATACACAGAACATGCTGTTATGTTACATAGTGGAGAAAGAAGGGCCCCACCAGAGCAATGACGAGAGGAGGCTGAAGTTGGTCCTTGAGCACTGCCCCCATCTTGGGAGTGGCAACACAGCATGCATGCTGGCAAACACTTGGGCAGAATGAGAGCATTTGGTGGGAAAGAGATGCGGGAACCCCATGAAGTGGTCAGAAACTTGGCTGGGCATTCATCTTTCCTGGACAGCAGAGGTCCCCAGAGATGCCATTCAGGCAACAGAAACCGCACCTTAAGCCTTGGCTGCCAGAGCTTGGCTTTGCATCATCAGTAGCACCCACCTCTTCCAAAAACCGGTCGTGCTCTTCCTCCTTGAGAAAATCTATGTCCCTTGAGGAAATGATGCCCACCAAGCGGCTCCCCATCCGGCCCGTGTCGGTGATTGGGATACCACAGAATCCATGCCGGGCTTTGGCTTCAAACACATCTCGCACTCGATCCTTGGGGCTGAGGACCACAGGGTCCGTAATGAATCCCTGCTCATATTTCTGGAAGGGATGGTGAGAAAGAACATTTCTGAACCATCTTTATCAGTCTGAAGCCTGGGGTCTGTGCCAACTCCCCCTCTGGCAGTACCACAGGACCAAATCACAATTCAAATCCAGGGATAGTAAACATGGGTGGGCTATAGCTTCTATCCACCTGGTCCTCTTCTCTTGCCTTAGAACACAGGGTCTCATGCTCTTCTCAGGAACTGAACCCCAAAATGGGGAAAAAGGGATCCTAAATTAGGAGAACAAATCCCCCACTTCCACCCCACTCCACCTCAGTGCAATTCCCAGGAGCTCTTAACCACGATCCTTGCCCTTCTTTTTTATTTTTTATTTTATTTATTTATTTATTTGACAGACAGAGATCACAAGTAGGCAGAGAGAGAGGGGGAAGCAGGCTCCCCGCTAAGCAGAGAGCCCGATGTAGGGCTCAATCACAGGATCCTGAGATCATGACCCGAGCTGAAGGCAGAGGCTTTAACCCACTGAGCCACCCAGGTGCCCCGATCCTTGCCCTTCTGACCTTCACTTTCCGAACTTCGTTGGCTTGGAACTCAGGTGTACAGTTGTGGTGGATGAAGCCAATACCACCTGTAAGCTGCATGATAAACAGAAGAAAGCGAAAAAGTGACAAGGAGCAGCGTGACTATGTGTGTCTTTAGAAAAGAGTGTGAGTGAGGTCCCTCCTTTTGTCCTTACACCCATGATGCTCACCGCCATTGCTATGGCCATGCCGGCCTCTGTGACTGTGTCCATGGGTGAGGAAACCAGTGGGGTCTTCAGAGTGATCTTTTTGGTCAGAGCAGAAGTCAGGTCCTGAGGAAATATGGCCAGCTAATGTGCGAAAGCACCTCATAAAAGCCTTAGGGTGGTGCCAGGTCCCTCATAAAACAGGTGCCCTCTATGACCTGCATGCCAATCAGACTATTTCATAGAATCCACCCCCAAGCCCAAACTGCTGTGGTAGCAGAGAGACAGGGAAGAGAAGTATCTTACCCAACCTTGATGCTCAGGACCCAAATTCTGGCCATACTCACCACCTGGTCTGCAGTGAAGTCGATGTACCCAGGGAGAATGAGAAAGTCACTATGGAGGAGGGGAGCGAATTGGGATTAAGGCTCAGGCTTAGGGGGGGCCGAAATTCCATACCCACAGATCATGTCATAAGGCATTTGGGCCTAGAGGGCACTGACCCAGCCCTTGTCACAGGCAGGGCAAACAAATCACAAGGTGGAGATGAAGACGGGACCTTTTCTGCCACCTAGCTGTCATCAGCGACCCTGGCACCCTGACAACTCCATGTGCCGAGAGAATGGAGCTTCTAGCTTGAACTCTCAAGCACTGCCAAGATGCCTTCTCCATCCCGCCCCACTTCAGATCTATCAAACGGAGCCCCAGAGATAGGTGGGGGGATTCTCCGGAACCTGTCTCCCATGCTCAGGTCCAAGCGGGCTCAGTGGAAATCCCCGCCCGGCCTCCCAATCCAGCGCGCCGCCCCTCTTCTCGCCCAGGTGAGCCCGCTAGTCCCGCACTTGTAGGTGAGGCCGTCCCCGCAGTTGAACAGCTGCTGTGCCGTGAGCCCGTCGTCTGGCACGTAGGACGTGCCCCCGCTAATCAGGTAGTCGGCCATGGCCAGTGCCGGGCAAAGCCGCGTGTGCCCGAAGACCGCGCCGCAGAGGCCTCAGCCGTCTGGGCCGCGCCAATATAAACCCGCCGCTATCGTCATTGCGCCCTATGCGTCACGGACGTCAGGACGCAGTACGAACAGGCGGAGCCCGCGCACCTCGCGGGCGGGGCTGAGGGAGCGCATGCGCAGGGCACGCCCTAGGTGTGTAGCCACAAAGTTAGGTGTTCCCGAGGCCGCCCCCTCCCACAGGACCGTGACCCGTTCAACTAGCAGCTAAGGCTTTGCTTCCACTGGCCCACCAGCCTCCTCCCAAATAAAGAGGCGATGTTCACTAGCATGTTGAAAAGACGTGCTTGTCATTCTTAATAAACAACTAGATTAAGAATACATAAGAGAAACAGAGTGGTATCTTTATATGATACACGAGTGTATGTTACAAGAATTCCATCAGGCACAGGAGCCTCAGGTTTAAGGCCTCAATGTCAGGCCAAAAAAAAAAAAAAAAAAAAAAGGCATGGTAAAGTTTTTACTTTAACATCTAAAATGTCACTTGTCAGAAAGGAGGGTGTAATAGAAATTGTCTTTAATAAATCATAATTGAAGTTCCCCTCATTTTCCTTCCATTAAGATGCTAAGTTTATGTCTGAGCATGAAGAAAGAAAAGACCATGGCTCCCCTGTGGTCAGCGACGTCTGCCAGAGTGGAAGCCAGCTGGGGAGATTCCCTGGAGGGTCCGTCACTAATTCCATCTTTCTGGAGTAAGGGAAGGGGCCACATTTCTCCTAACAGTCCGAGCCCTTTCCCCAGGCCCCAGACAAAAAAGAAAAAGCCAGCCAGCAACTTTCTAGGACATCTGGCTTTCAGGAAACCCAGAGCCCCCACGGGCTGAGGAATCTGCTGTGGCAGATTTACGGTGACGCACAGGAGGCAAAGTTTCCTTTTACATTTTAAACAGAAGCAGTCTGAAAGGCTTCATAACTACACCAATTAAAAAAAAAAAAAAAAAAAGAAAAAGGAAAAAAATGGAGGCCTCTTCTTTAGTGTGAAAGTCTGTCCATTTTTTTTTCCTGGATCATCTCCCTTGCACCATGGCTTAGGGATCTCAGTGCATGGTGCTTGCGTTGGCCACTGCGATGGCCTCCTGAATTTCTCGTATCACCAGGATCCGAGTCAGCATCTGTCCCATTTGCTCTCTGCTGATAGGCTGGACCGAGTACCAGATTGGGCTATTGGGGGCCACCACTGGCTCAGGCGTCAGATAAAACGTGTCATTCCGGCCTTTCACACTCTGGGGGCTGAAAAATATTATCAGTAAAAGCTGGGTAAAACCACAACATTCTCAACCTTCCCACCCTGGAATCTTCCAGACAGATGCTGTATGCAAAATGTGGGAAGAGAGCAGCTTTCTAAAGTATG
>RCUC01156777.1:0-34378 GCA_003697995.1 Taxidea taxus jeffersonii
AGGGGGTCTGCTGACAGGCATAGGTCACTAGGGAACATTATTCCCACTCCTCACTGGAGCTGAAGTTGGGGACAGTCTCATCCCAAACTGATGGCTGATGAAGGAAAAGAGGGAGTTCATGAATAGAAAATCGGATTATTAATGGCAGGAGAGAAGAAAAGCAAATGTCAGGGAAGACCCAATAAATGTCCATCCCAGCAATTCTTTGATTTTAGATCCCCTTTGATCTGGGGATGATTTTATTATGCAGGTGATGTCTGAACTGGTGTTTTCAGGAAGTCAATGATCTGAAGAGTCTTTCTGGACTGAAATAAGAGCATGTGGAATGGACTACTTAGACATAGGGGAAAATTTAGTGAGATGGTAAAACACAGGTAGACAGAGGGAAAGATTGGCCAGGATCCGATCCTGCCTGATTAGTAACCAAGAGACAATGCAGACACATTTTGTTTAAATGTGCTTACTCTCAGATATCTGGTTCTACAATCCTGGGGGCAGTACACCAATCCCTGTGGATTGCGCCTTAAGTGCATTTCAATAACTTGATGTTTAACAGCCAGCGTGAGGAAAAAAATAAAAGAGCTTTGTAGTGTTTGTAGTGTTTGCCTTCCATTGAGGTGAAATTATTCCCACCCCAGTCAAATCCAAGCTACTGAGGTGATATCAGGAAATATAGAGGCAGGGGATTGCTGAACGTAGAAGAGCTCTCATGAGTCAGTGGGATCTCATCCTCGAACCTCACTGCTTTCATTTCCTCAGTTTGGGGCTACCTGGGATGTATCTGCCCCACTGCTTCCTCTTTTTTCCATCTTCTGATTTTCTCAGTTTTGCTGATGAAGACTATAATAGATTCAGAATGTTCCTCTTAATTATGAAGTATTCTGGATCCCTGCTTTCCCATAACCCCCTAGGGTGCTTTCACTCACCCCCTAAGACGGATGATATCAAACACATCTTTCTCTCTTTCAACTGACTTTCTAAAATTTACTTATGTCTTATAGAGTGCAAAAATTGTAAGCCTGGGGTCCCTGGGTGGCTCAGTGGGTTAAAGCCTCTGCCTTTGTCTCAGGTCATGATCCCAGGGTCCTGGGATCAAGTCCCGCATCGGGCTCTCTGCTCATCAGGGAGTCTGCTTCCCTTCCTCTCTCTCTGCCTGCCTCTCTGCCTGCTTGTGATCTCTGTCTGTCATATAAATAAATAAAATCTTTAAAAAAAATTGTAAGCCTTCATCTCGTTGAATTTTTAAAAATCTAGGCGCCCACTCTGCACACTATAAAACATTTCCAGCATACCAGAAGACTCCATCGGGCTCCCTCCCACTCAACCCCACTTGAAAACTAACCCCTCCTCTGATATCTACCAACACAGATTAGTTTTGCCTATTCTTGAACACCATGCAAATGGCCTCATGCATATGTATTCTTCTGCGTCGGGCTTCTTTTGCTCAATATCCTGTTTATGACGTTTAGCCATGTTGTTGAATGCAGCTATAGTTAATTTTTTTTTTTTGCAATAGTATAGCATTCCATTGTGTAAATATACCACAATTTCTTTCTCCATTCCAAAGTTGATAGACATTTGGAGCTCTTGTGAACAAAGCTGTAGGGAGTATTCCTGTAGGGGTCTTGGTAAGCATTCATTTCCGTTGCATATAGTAACAGGAGTGGAATTGCTGGATCATTAGCTAGGGAATGATTAGCAACTGAATTGATGAAGCCTCCAGTACTCCCATGGGGAAGGTGTACTGGTTCATGCCAGCCCTGAGCCACCTCTGTGCTGAATGTGCTGTTGCCCCCTCACAGCTGTGCACTGTCCTCCCCCACCTCTGCTTGATGATGTGTTTGCCATGAGTGCACTGGCCACTGCAGCATCTCAGATTAGGCTTCCAAACCCTGCCATATAGGACTCATGAGGGCAGTTTCTCATGATAGAGCAGCATGAGGTGGTGGTAAAGTACTGGATTAAATTGCTGGAGTTCAAGGGCACCTGGGTGGCTCAGATCATGATCCCAGGGGCCTGGGATCGAGCCCCCTGTCTGGCTCCCTGCTCAGCTGCACCTCCCTCTGCGCGCTCTCTCTCTCTCTCTCAAATAAATGAATAAAATCTTTAAAAAAATAAAAATGAAAAAATAAATTGTTGGGGGTCTGGCATTTCCCTAGGCTCTGATGAAATGAGGCTGTGTGGTCTTGGGCAACTCACAATGTTTCTGGTCTTCAGTTTCCTCATTTTCAAAATAAAGAGAAGGTCAAATAGTTGCCAAGGCCACCACTTGGCAGTTTGTGATTCCTGACAAGAGTTATATTGCCCAGATTCCTGTTCCAGGGTAAGTGCTGGGATTCACTGGGGTTTAGAACATACAAATAAAACTGAATTTCAGGGGAGTCGAGAAGTTCACAAAACACCCTTGGGGCAAAAGTGGAACCAAACAGGGCAACACATTTAGATGAGGATCAGTTGTATGAAATGTATACTTCGGGACATTTCTACACGATTAGCATCAATAAACAGGCATTTCTCTGCCTGTCCAACGCTGAAGAAGCGTTCATGTAACCTTGATGCATTTCAAGCATTTGTTATTTGGAAGTAAAGAGAAGAACAGCCTGTATTTCAGAAATCTCTCAAGATCCATGACAGGTAGATATTGTGTAAGGGTTAGGAGAATGTCCCTGTGCTCTCAAATAAAAATGGTTTGAAAATTCATCAAGGCCAGAGGAGCTCTTGAGGAGCGATGACAGATGGAATGTTTGTGCCTGTTTGCGGATCAGAGGAGAAATGAGCCTCGTCTGACCTGGGCTCTGTTTGTCAGAGATGATCACTTCACATCAGACGCAGAGGAAATCCAAGGCCCCTGAGACTCCTGCAGGGCTTGAGGGTGGAGGGGATAAGAGCTGGGCCAGGTGAAACTCTCACCCTCTGGGCAGAGACTGGCTTAGACTCTGGCGTCCCTCCTTCCATTCCCTGATACCAACACTCTGTATTTCAGCCACTATATTCTGATGAATATAAGATGAGGAGAAAAAAAATGAGATGTCAGGGAGAAATACATAAAAATGAAAAAAAAAATCAGAAGAATGTGTAGGAAATGGCAGAGAATGGCCTTTTTAGAAACCTGTATACCTTTGCTGAGGTTTTACTCTATGATAATCTTTATGCCAGAGGTAATGGGAAATCTTGGTGCATCGCCAAGTTGTAACCCACATGTAAAATTTATTTTAGTTATGTGGTATTAAGCGGTGTCTGTTAAGTAGAATGGTCGCGCTGGAGCCCATCCTTTGATGACAATGGAGTAGAGCTTACGAAATGTATTTTGAATGAGAGGTTAGTAGCAAAGGCAGCTATTAAGTAGAAGGCCAAGGATAGATGGAGGGGTTCCTGAGACCTGGGAGCAGGCTGCCTCATGATTTTACTGGATGCATGGGCAGTGCAAGGATCAGTCTCACCTGAACAGTGATGGGATGCTAAAGGGACACCGTGGGATTTGTGCCGTTACTGTGGATATTTCCCAAGACACAGCGAGATACTCTCATACAGAACTTGTGAATGCCTTGTAATTATTGCTGACTTGTCTCATGCTAGTTTGTGTTTCTAATCTCTTCAAGTACGCTGCCCAAAATTCTTCTTTTCAAAATATGTCTCATAAGCACACTTGTGCATGCACCCCCCCCCCCACAGACACACACAGACACACAATTGCTGTTTTAGGGCTTCATTGTTTTTATATGATTCTACATACAATAATCGGCTGGGAAACCTTAGGCTGACATCATGCCCCGGCTTGCTGTATAAGTCTTAGTCCACATTTTCAGAATGTTCTTATATTGACTGTCTGCACCACGTAAGAAGCACTTTTCGGTGATTTTAATTGGCTTGCTATAACTATGGCAACTATATGTCCTAGATTTTCTAGGACGATCTTGATTTCAAGGACTGATTTAATTGTCTTTATAAGTACACAAATAATAGAGCGTGTGCTCCAATTTTTAGCTCAGAAAACATGATCATTATATCTACCTTCTCTTTCAGCACAGGTCCTAGAATCTGAGGACTCACCTCCGCAGCTGAAATGCTACTCAGAAATGCTGGGGGAAAAGCTATGATGATCAACAGAGTCATTCGTGTTTCTGGTTGGGGACCAAGAACAGGTCTCTCTCCTTCCTGATACCTCATCATGCCAGATCATGTTTTTTCTTTTCTTACCCTCCTTCTCACACACTTCTTCCTGCACTCCCAAGTAGTAGAGCAAGGACAGTCAAATAATTTGTGAAGGAAAGTGGTAAAAGAGGATTCACCAGGATTTGGCTTCTGTGACTTTTTATATAGAGTCGGAACTGAAAAATCAGAGTATGTAGTGCAAGTCTTCTTCCTAATTTGAGACTTCTGGAATTTTTGTTTGAATGATTTGGAAGTCTAGGTGTATCCCCTGCCACCCCCCCACCCCAAGGGATAGGGGGAATTTGGGATGACTGGAATTTTGACAGCAAAAGCATTTATTTATTTGTTTGATTTATTTCTTTGTAGCATTCATTCCAAAGATTTGACCTCATGGGAATGTAAAAGAAACTGCTCAGGATACGGAAGTGGGAAGGTAATAGTGCTTGATGGCCAAGCTAAGAGTTATGAAGAATCCAAGTATTGTTCAGTTCTCTGCTTTGTATCGGTGTATACTGTTGCTGGTCTCCGTTGTGAAGACTGAAGAAAATATGTTGTATTATGGTTGTAGATATTTAGGTAGGCATTGTATGATTACAAAGATTTCTTGGTAAGGCTGGCTGTACTCCAGAACCTAAAAAAACATGGAACAGTTGGGCTTTAGGAAGAGCAGGAGCCTTGAAAGCTTCAGCTCTTGTAAAAACCGCAGTATGAAAGCCTTCCTGAAGTCTAGGGAACTCTGGAAGCTTCTGGAGTTGTGAGTCTTTCCCTCTCATGCTATTAGTAGGACTAAGGAAGATTCCATTTATCCTAGTCTCTATTTTGATTGGCTTATTTTTCAGTACCTCAAAGCTTCTCGAGTTTCTTTTTCCCTTCCTTTTTCTTTAAAAAACCTATTTGAGGTTTTATTGAATGATAAATACATTTCAATCAGGTTTGATAGCCATAAATTCTTTTTTTTTACAGTAGAACTCAAATTTTATTAAAATTTATATCTGCATACAGAAATAAAGAAAACATTTTTTTAACACTAGTTATCTCTAACTTGTGGAATGGTAAGTTATTTCAATTTTACTGTTAATGTCTTCCTTCTTTTTACATTTTTATAAGATAATCTTTAAAAAATTTTTTTCTTTTTAGAATTTTTTAATGGTAAAAACGAAAAGTGAAAATATAGCCTTTAAGATATTAGATACATTTATTTTAAAACATTAAAAAAAGATTTTATTTATGTTAGAGAGAGAGAGAGCAAGCACAAGCAGGGGGAGTGGCAGGAAGAGGGAGAAGGATAAGTAGGCTCCCCACTGAGCAGGGAGCCTCATGAAGGACTGATCCCAGGACCCGGAGATCATGACCTGAGCTGAAGACAGACGCTTAACAGACTGAGCCACCCAGGTGCCCAAATTAGATACACTTAAACACGCCAGAAACCATGCCTAAAGTTGAAAACACATATTTTACATATTCTGGAAGTTTGCATTCTGCAGATTATTCTTTATTCAAGTTAAACATTGATAAATAATTTAAATTCCTAATAAATGACAAACAAAATTGCATAGGAGACAGTTTCTTATTTTTTATTAACATATAAAGTATTACTTGTTTCAGGGGTACTGGTCTATGAATCATCAGTCTCACACAATTCATAGCACTCACCATAGCACATACCTTCCCCAGTGTCCATCACCCAGTCACCCCATCCCTCCCTTCTCCCTCCCCTCCAGCAACCCTCTGTTTGTTTCCTGAGGTTAAGAGTCTCTTATGGTTTGTCTTCCTCTCTGGTTTTGTCTTGTTTCATTTTTCTCTCCCTTCCCCTATGATCCTCTATCTTGTTTCTCAAATTCCTCATATCAGTGAGATCCTATGATAACTGTCTTGGAGACAGTTTCTTATATATAGATTTCCTTGGATCTAAGTTTAAGAGGTTGTATTTATTCTTTTTTCATTTATTTAAATTTTAGTTATTTAACATATGATGCAATTTGGGTTTCGGGAGTAGAATTCAGTGATCCATTACTGACATAAACGACCCAGTGCTCATCACAAGAGTCCTCCTTAATACCCATCCCCCATTCACCTCCCTCCATCACCCTTCAGTTTGTTCTCTGTCTTTAAGAGTTTCCTATGGTTTGTTTCCCTCTCTCCTTTTTTCCTTTTCCCTCATCCCATATGTTGATCTGTTTTGTTTCTTAAATTCCACATAGGAGTGAGATCATATGATAATTGTCTTTCTCTGACTGACTTACTTCACTTAGCATAATACACTCTAGCTCCATCCATGTGGTTGTAAATGGCAAGATTTCCTTCTTTTTGATGGCTGAGTAATACTCCATTGTGTATTTATAGCACATCTTCTTTACCCATTCATCAGTTGATGGGTATTTGGACTCTTTCCATAGTTTGGCTATTGTTGATAATGCTGCTATACACATTGGGTGCAAGTAAACCTTCAAATCTGTATTTTTTTTTTAATCCTTTGGGTAAATATGTCGTGGTGCAATTGTTGGATCGTTGGGTAGTTCTATTTTTAACTTCACGAGGAACTTCCATACTGTTCTCCGGAGCAGCTGTACCAGTTTGCATTCCCACCAGCAGCACAAGAGGGATCCTCTTTCTCCTCCTCCATGTCAACAGCTGTTGCTTCTTGTGTTTTTAATTTTGATAGCTATAAATTCTTCACTTGTACGCAGCTTACATTATAAGTTCATCCATTCGGAGTATACAATTTGATGAGAGTCTATGTAAAGAGTTCTGCAAACATCACCATAATCCAATTTTAGAACATTTTTATCACCTTCCCCGCCCCACAAAAAGATACCTTGTTCCAACTAGAAGTCACTGTCCTTCCTACCTCCTCCTAGTCCCCGGCAAGCCTAAACTGCCCCCCCCCATGAATTTGCTTATTCTAGATATTTCATTCAAATGGAGTCATAACAGAGTGGTCTTCTATGACTGAGTTCTCTCACTTGACGGAACGTTCTTGAGGTTCATCCATATTGTGGCATATGTCAGCACTTCATTCTTTTTATTGCTGAATAATATTCCATTGCCCGGATATACTACATTTTTTTATCCAACAGTTCATGGGACTTGAGGTGATTTTGTTGCTGTTATAAATGCAATTGTTTTCTTAATTTCATTCTTGTTAGTTGCTAGTGTATAGAAATACAGTTGATTTTTGTAAGTTGATCTTGTATGCTGCACCCTTGCTGAATTTTTAAAATTAGTTCTAATAGTTTCCTAGTGGATTTCTTGGGATTTGTGTATTTATAAGATCAGGCCATCTGTGAATGGAGATTGTTTTACTTCTTTTCCAATCTGGATGCTTCTTACTCTTACAGTTTCTGCTCCCACCTCTCTTTAGTTTATGATGCCTCATGGTTCTGACTCAGTATCAGAGCTTCTCTCTTTGTCATCTTTTTGTATGCTCTGAATGTTCAAGTTTAAATTTGAGACTGTAGTAGACAGAGAAAAGGCAAGAGACGTACAGAATCTGAGTGGCTCAGGTGTTTGCTATTGTTTTTGGTTGGGTAAATCTTTGTGTTCTAGTTCATAGGACTCTGGATAATTGAATGCTACCTTGAGTTAGATGATCACCAGTAAGCTGTGGCCAGAGAGCAAGGGAGACCACAGGTTCTGCGTGGCTCATGAAATTTTCTTTAGAAGGGACTGTGGGCATGCTTGGCCTTGAGAGTGATACAGATAGGCCAATATTGTTATAGTAGGCATAGGATGTATCTTTTCTTTTTTCAGCTCAAATTTTTTTTTTTGGTAATGTTGTTTGGAATGGATTATGAATTCCGAAGCATTTTTATATTGCCTAATAAGCCTACTTACATGTTTCTATACCATAAAAAGTGATGGCAGTACACTACTTCTCACACTAGACCTCATCACCTTTATTTTGTTGAAAGAACTCATGTAATAGTTTAAGAACATAAATTTATTCAAGATAACTAGTGGTTCCTTCATATCTTTACTCTCTCCTAGAACTCTTATAATTAGTTATTTTGATAAGAATTTATTGAGCATCTGTTTTATGTAGAACCTCCAATATGTACTATATATTGGAGTAATGAGTGAGGAGGGTGTGTATATGGAGGGAGTGTGCCAAAGAAAAGATAGACATAATCCCTGCAATCTTTAGTTCCCTGTAAAAGGAAGGTTTAAACATATTACACAATTTGAGAATAAGTACAAAGTAACATGCAGTCTCAAAACTGCAGTGTAGTATAATACAATTTGGACACATATATATTGAAACTAAAAAAATGATGACATAGAATAAACTCAGTACTCTGCTACTGACCCCCAGGGACACAGATGAAAGACATAGTCTGGGCCCTAAAGATTCCTACATTAATAAATCAGCACATAGTTGAAACTCAAAAAACATTACCACAATTTAAGGGGTGCTTGGCTGGCTCAGTTGGAGAAGCATGCAATCCTTGATCTAGGGATTGTGAGAAAACTCCATGTTGGATGTAGAGATTAAATAAATAAAACCTTAAAAAAGTGTCATTGCAGTTTGTGAATGCCTGTGTATTAAGAGGATGCCATGCTGTGTTGTGGCTGGTTGCTTTTAACGTTGAAAAGGATTCAAGGAGAGTATTATCATTAGCCTAACTTCCAAATCAGCCTCTGTAAGACTGAAGTTACATGACTAAACTTACATGTCACAGGTATTTAGCAAATATATATATGTATGTATATATACATATACATATGTATGTATATGTATGTATGTGTCTATCTATGAAATATAATATTTTTAAAAGTAGGCTCTGCACTGGGTGTAGAGACCAAGGCCGGGCTCAAACTCAGGACCCTGAGATCAAGCCCTGAGCTGAGATCAAGAATCAGATGCACAGCTAAGGCACTAGGTACCCCAGTAATAATTTTAAATGTGTATGTAGATTGCCTAAAAATTAATGGTCTTGTAGAGGTGAAATCCTGAACTAGAAACTTTCTAAAATAGATTATCTCAACTTTGTCTGGTATAGTTTTAATTCCTCCATTAGTTTATTCCATTTCTATCAATCACTTGACCTTTCTTTGCCTCATTGTGTTATGGCTTAACTAGCTTGTGTAACTTAAGTGGAAGGAGACACAAGAAAATGAATGATTTGCATGCTTGGTGCAAATAATTTATTGTCTCTGTTATCATGAATGCAGATTTGAAAACAGAATATTTAAAATTTTGCTCTACAAAGTAGAATTAGTAAAAGTAAAAACACTGTAAAAGTAAAAACAAAACTACATAGTACCGAGTCCTCATGAGGTAAGGCCATAAGCCAACTCTTTTATTTTATTTTATTTTAGTTTTAAGGCTAAGACTAAAATAAATGTTAAATTTTGTTTTTATTGTTAGAAATCTAGGTATGGCTTCATTAAGAGAGTGCATCTCCCTCATTAAACTAGGTGTTGCTTTAGAAGAGACCCTGTATATTTTAAATCACCAACCTAAGTTTCTACAACAATATTTTCAATATTTTATGTTTTGTTAGGGAAATGAACTTCTTTGAAAGTCGCCGGGTTAGAAACCTTCCGGATAGGAAAGACCACATCTCCCAGAATGCCATGCTCCCCTTGCCCTCTGGATCTGAGGCCAGAATGTCCCAGCCACCACTGCCTCTGAAGAAGACTACAATTCCCAATACTTCCAGGGGCTGCGGAAACCTTGTCAAACAGCACCTGTTGCCATAGCATCCGGGTGCAGGCCAACCAATCCGAGCGCCCCTACCGAGTAGAGGCGGGTCGTTCGTACCTCCGACCAACCGGAGGCATTTTTGTTGTGGAGCGTGACCGGAGGAGGCGGGAGCGGAGGACCGGCGCCTTCTCCTTGCTTCTTGGGGTCGTGGCCTTGCTCCCGCCGCGCAAGGAAAGGGCTCGGGCGTGTCCACGCGCGTCTGTGCGCGTGGGGCCTGAAGTGCTCGTGCGTCCGGGCTAGGTCTCTGCGGGGGCAGAAGCAGGAGCCATGGGCGGGACCTCCAGCACCCGCCGGGTCACCTTCGAGGCAGACGAGAATGAGAACATCACCGTGGTGAAGGGCATCCGGGTGAGTGACAGTGGGCGGGCAGAGGGCCAGCACCCGGACTCGGACCCCAAAACTCCGACCTTCCCCGGACCGGCTCAGCCTGGTTTCCCCCGTCCCGGCCCCCAGTGTTGTCCGGCCCGAAGCCGAGTTCTCTGCAAAGAAGCTTGAAGTTTCAAGACTTGGGACATTCATTGAGAGATATTTCCTTGTCGTGTGCCAAGTGCTGAGCGCTGTGCTGGGGGCGGGTGGGGGAATTCCACGTCGAATTAGGTACTCCAGGGGCTCGCAGTCCAGGTCTGACTGTATTGCTCACTCGTTGTGGGACTTTGTGGGAAGCCCCAGCCTTACCTTCTGTGAAATGGGGATTGTCTTACTCCTCCTGGTTTCAGGAGCCCCCACCCTCATTTTGCACTGGCCTTCTTACCTCTCAAGGTGAGTTGGCGTTTTGAGAAAATCATCTGCTCTCGGCCATTTAGTGCTTTCCCTCTGATACCACCCATTGCCACACACTCACACGCCCCATAGACTTCTGCCTAGGGTGACTTCTAGCTTCTTTGCTTTCACTTGATACCTCCACTTTCCCTTGTCTGTGGCCTGCCGCCTGGGTTTTGGACTAGGCCCAGTGGCTTCAGGACAAGTGTCTGCCAGCCTGATAGGGCCCGAGGTAGGCTTGCATTCTTCAGACCGCTGGCGAGGTATACAGTCAGTCCTCAACTAGACCTTGCAGAGAAGTTTTTAACGTCCCCCGCATGTGCTTGACACATAACCTGAAAACTTGATTTTTCCCTAGGGTTTGTAGTACACCAGCACTAACTTCATTAACACGTTCTTCGCTGCACCTGAATTTGGAGCCGCTCGTTTTTGAACGTATGCTTGAACCTAGTGAATAAAGCAGTTTCACTTCTGAAAGTTTTATAACATTTTTAAAATTTTTCCTCTTCTGTTATTAGACAACCATCATAAGTAAATGAAATGTGTAAATAATTTTTAGTGTCTGTTAACCAGGAAATAAAACTTCTTAAATACTTAAAATGTTTAAAAACTTTTACTCCGAAACTGTTACCTTGAGAAGAATTTATTAAAGTTTCCTTAATAGAAACTCAGACTGTGGAACTCAATTTTTGGTGTGTGACCACCATTTCTTTTTATCATATTAATTAATGATCGCACCACCGTTTGTAATAGAGTGTTTGAGGCTGCATTACATTGTTGCGGTTTAGTTTGTACTCTCTGGAGTAAAATAAAAACTACTGTAAACTCTGAGTTGCATGCAGAGATTTGTTTAATCTTGCCTTAGGCTTTGCCTGTTCCATACCTGAAGGTGAAAGAGAAAAGTAAGGGAGACCAAAAGGAATTTTGGATGAGAAGACACTGGCCAGAACAGTGTATAAATCCATGTTCTCTTGCCCTAGTACAGCCACAGTGATGAAAGCAAACAAAATTAAAAGAAAATTTGGTCACAGCACAGACATTCATATCAAGTATTAGGTAATAAATAGGATAAGTATGACAGTTGGGTAGATCTTAGACCAAAATGGAGACACTGTTTAAAAAACTTTTTCTCAGCCTTTTGGATAAAGGAAGATGTGTCTTTTGGCCACGCAACTTGACAGAAGTACTCTTTTTTTTTGCCTTTTTTCACAGAGTACATTTTATTTATATTATTATGATTCAGGCACACTTCTTTTGACCTCTGCGCTTTACTTCTCCTTAGGATACACCCTTCACCTGGAATGCCCTTGCGGTGTTCTCCCACTTGCTTCAAATCCTTCTTTTTCAAGGTTGATTTGCATCACTGTGGTTCGGTTTTCTCATCTGCAAAATGATGGGGCTTGAGTGCTCAAGATCGCTAAGATCTCTGATCTTTCCAGTTCTTCTGTTGTGTGAGCCTGGCAGCACTCTACATTTCTCGTAGCCATACTCAGCCGATTGCGGATTCCTCTAAAGATGACACACTCTTGAATTATTGAGTACTGAGGGGGTCATCCTGAGTTCTTCGAGGTCCTGGACAAAAGAGCATTAGCTTGGAGTTAAACAGACACCTCAATTTAAGTCTCAGATTAAACGTTTACTGTCTGCAGCTTTGGACAAATCACTTTATATTTGGTAAGAAGATGAGGCAAGGTAGCTAAAGCACGTAACACGTTGTAGGTTTTTTTTTTTTTTTTTTTTAAAGATTTCTTTTATTATTTGACAGAGAGAGATCACAAGCAGGCAGAGAGGCAGGCAGTGAGAGGGGGAACCAGGCTCCCCGCTGAGCAGAGAGCCCAACTCCGGGCTCCATCCCAAGACTCTGAGATCATGACCTGAGCTGAAGGCAGAGGCTTTAACCCACTGAGCCACCCAGGCACCCCTCGTAGATTTTTAATAAAAAGCCGCTGTTATGATAAGGTTCCTTCACATCCAATATTTGAAGATTCTCTGGAGATGCTATATAGTTAGTCTAGTGGCCAGAGCACTTGCTCTGGAACCTGGCCGCCTGGTTTGGTCCTAGCTCCTGCTTCCACTAGGCTCTGTGGCCCTAGACAAGTCACTCTTCATTGTGTTTCTTTGTTCAGTAAGTCTAGATACTGTAGCCTGCTTGTATTACATATGTGTCAAGCACTACTTTTGAGAAATTTGACATAATGTATGCAAGCATTTAGTGTTCTGACACTGTTTAGTACTTTTATGAGTAGTAGCTATTATTAGAGTTGTTCAGAGGAATGGGTTTATAAACTTACGTTGAGCTTAAATAATTAAATAAAAATAAGAGCATATTGTGCTCCCATAGGCATACCTAAAGATGTGGGCTGTGAAATAGGAGTCCTGTGTTCTGCAGCTGATGGCCTGTGTGATTTTTCTTCAGGCATTTTGTGTATTTTTTTCAGCTGATCTTTGTATTTTTCTAAGCTCAAAACAGTCCTCTTGTTTCCCTTTGAGGCATAGGGAAGGATTAGCAACAATCTGGGTATCATAAGTGAGCCACTGTTTCTGGCTCAGTCGATTAAAACATGGTGCCAATGAGGCCCAAACTTCAGTGTTGAACTGCAGATAGGTTTGTTCAACTTAGCTGAAGAAAACATTCCAGATTTCCCCAATTGTCTAATATTGATGTCATCACTCATAAGAAATGAGTGTGGAGCAACGACTCACGGACTCAGTCACCGCTGGAAAACCAGTTCTGCGTTCCACTGATAAGGATAGTAATTTCATCTTCATTTATCTCAATATAGGAAGAATAATATTTAGTAAGCAACATAAGGCTTTCAAAAACTAGGCTGTGTTTATTAATAGATAATGTTTTCCCAGATTTTTCTTGCTGAAAATGTCCTCAAGGGCTAGCAATTAAAGGACCTACTTACAATTTTAAGTTTACAGTTTATTCTTACCCACCAGGTGTTATTTTCATGGTATTTATAGCGTTTTGTTTATTTCCTTTATCCTTAGCAATTGATAGCTTTCCCTCCACTTGCATAAAATCACCTATATTCATACGCCTGATTCCAGCTTCAAATCTGAAACGACTCATGGTTTGGATGAAAGTCCACCCTCTTGCCTTGCCTTCCTCTCCAAGTCTAAAATAATTTCTAGGGATAGAAAGACCAGGCATTTTCATTACATTACATGTGCTTAATAGGATTTTTCTGAGCACCTGCTGTGCCTGTTTGGAAGGTATGCTTACCACTCAGTCTTTCGTTGGTTTATCTGAAACATCAAAGCCGTGAGTGAACTCTTCCAGAGCAAATACCAACTTCAGTGAGTATCATTTTCAAAGTAATATTTATCGTGCTTTCCAGGTATAAATGAATCTCTGCAACTGGCCTTGAAGTTGCAAGTGGAAATTCATAGGAGCCATACATGTGGTAGTGTGGAGACTCAAATGGAACACAACTAAGGCTTTGGGAAAGTATTGGCAGTTGGGAGACCCTAAATGAAAAGATTATTTAATGTGAGATGTTGTTGAGGATTCTGGACAGTGTATATTAACAGAAGCAACAAATCCAGTCGGCCATAGGGAATGTTGAGGGATGTTGTTGAGGTAATTAAGCTAGCTGGTGGATGATTGGTCCCTTTCCAGTTTAGATTCTGTGACTTTCTGGAGAGAGTACCATGTTAAGCTTTCTAGGACTTTTCTTTTTAAAGCATCCTAAGATTTTATACAGACAGTAGAAGTTCATTTCTATTAGTGACAAATGCAAAGAAATACAAGTGGCAAATTATATACGTAAGCTAGGACTTAATTATATAAATCCGTATATCTGTCCTTTCCCCTGCCATGCCCTTAAGTAAGTATTTAGGAGTAGTATCTTCCAAATAATAATGGCAGTTTTTGGAGCCTCTGTCTTAAAATGGTCGTTAAAAAAAAGCAAACAAGTACTCTCACAGAATATGACCTATGCTACATGGAAGGAAGACCAAGTGAGAAAAATGAGTCTGAGTCCTTTAGTCAGTTTGATTAAGGCATATCTGGAAGAAAAAAATATTATGAAGATGGGGGTGTGATTTGTTTCTGTGGTTCCAGAATTTACCTTTTAGAAGGGTAGCTTAGAAGGAGTTCCTCTTCTAAGGAACTCTGTTCCTTGGAAGTGGAAATACTTTATTTCTTTGTCCATCTTATGCAGCCTCCTGTTTCTGAGAATACTGGATTCTAGATTGGTGGGTGATGTGTTTGTGCTCATTTTAGATAAGACCAGCCAAGGGGAGTGGGAAAATTTGAGTGGGAACACCAGAGCACATGTTGGTGTGGTAAGTGGTACAGCCCAGAACTTAGTAAGCCCCATTTCCTTAAGTTTCCCTTTAGCAGCAGTAGAGAATAGGGCAGGTAATCAAAGTCAGTGGACTGAAGTCTCTGATGTCAGTAGGCCCTGGCCCTCTTCTCTTAGTTATCTGTTAGAGTGGAACAGTCTTTCTTTTAGTTTGCAGATGATTGTAAATCTGTAAGCTATGGACTCTGCCCAGAACAATGTAATTTGCAGACCATTTTGCATACAGCTGAAGAATCAATCCATAGATTCCTGAGTCCATGGACCCTAGGGCATAATTCTAGAGTGGGGTGTGTGTGTGTGTGTGTGTGTGTGTGTGTGTGTGTGTGTGTGTGTGTGTGAGAGAGAGAGAGATTTTACCATCCTTTGCTGCAAATACTTTTTTTTACACGTGGTATTTGCCTTGATGGGGAGTGCAGAGAGGTCTAGAAACCAGGTATAGTTGCTACAGATCTTTAAATAGGACAAAAGCTTTTCTAACAGAAGTACCCTGTTTAAGGAAAGATGTTTCCTGAAGAAGCTGCTTCTCCTGCGGAGGGCTGCTTATCCAGTCCTTGCAGAAGCTTATGTTCTACCCCTGACCCTTCTTTGGGTCAGTTCACATCACAAAGAAGAGTTGTTCTGAAGCTACAGATTGTGTGTGTAGCCCTGACCAGCATGTCTAAATCTTGTCAGCTGCTTCATGAGTACCCCAGTTCACAGAGGAGATCAGGTGAGTGTGCCGGTGTGAACTTACTTCTGCACCCGGAAGGTCAGCTCATCTGGTATTACCTGGAGATACAGAGGATAACAGAGCATGGCACTTGCCTTGTAGCAACTTGGCTGTGAACGTACTGGGGATGGGGTGAATCATACTTGAAGTAAGAAGAGTTACTACCGTCGGCTGCCACAGATGGGCCTTTGCAAGGGCCTGCGGATGCACTTAGGAAGATCGTAAAGACAAAAGAGGGAGGTTGACTCTCAACACAGCCCTGCAGTAATGTTTATCAACTCAAAAGATGAATTGTACTCCTTCAGATGGCATGCTTATAAATGTACTGACCACGTTGGAAAATATTTTGGATTGCTATTAGAATTTAACATTAAGTAGCAAGTTTTGAGGCATCAGGTAAGCCACAAAAATAAAAGGAAACAATTAGTGATTAGGCTGAAAGAGACTGTAGCCAAAGAGTATGCGTAGATAGGGATAAATGCGTAGATAAAGATAAATGAGCAGTTTATATAATCCTGCTGGGACATAGGTAGCTGTTTCTGGCAGTAACTATAGCCCAGGTCTTCATGCACTGCGTAGCCAAGGAGCTCAGCACAAACTCGTCCGTTGGTGGATGGACTAAGATGAACTGATCAGTCTAGGTCCCCATGACTGGAGCTGTATTAGTAATATCTTTACCAAATATGTGTGTAGCATGTTAGAGTTCATGATGCACCTGTAATCCTCCCTATAAATTGGGCTTAGGTGTTCTTCAGTTTTGAACAAGGAAAATGAGGCCGGTGGAGATGACTTCCTTAGGACTGTACAGCTAGGGGGTGGCCAGGGCACTTTCTTCCGTTCAGGTTAGCGTTGAGTTTTGCTCTCAAGAAATGATATTTGAGGCTGCTTTAGTCACCAGAAGGACTTTTGTAGTATTCATTTTGAAAGTAGCCATAAGTAATGGCAATATATGAATTTTGATGAGAAGTAGATGAAGTGGTATTCAGAAGAAAGGGTAGCTAGTCTCCAATACAGGTGAAGACTTATAGCTAACACTTGATTTTTAGCAAACACGTTCACTTTCTGATTGGGTAGAATATATATTTAGTGTAGTTGTAATTCTTTGACTTTGGCCTGAACTATGGAAATATAAATTAAAATTATATACATATATATGATATGTGAAATTAACTTTATATACATAAATTATATTAACTATGTAACATAATAAGTGATATTAATATTAAGCAATATTAACAATATAATCATATTAAATATGTAACATATACAATATGTTGTATATAATAGTAAAATCCATGGTATATATGGTAGTATATGATACACAGTATATAATATGTATAGTGTATTGTAGAATTTTTTTTTTTTAATTTTCACAGTTTATTACTACTAAGTGGCTATACCATCAGGCAAGTCACTTAACTTCTTTATTTCTTATTTTCCTCTTTAAAACAAAGAGATTAGAATAGATAATTGCTAAGATTCCTTCCAGTCTTCACATGGTAGGATTCTGTGCTTCTGAAGGAATATCTTGTTGACATATTGAATTTTCTATATATCAAGAAAAATGATATGAATTAAAATAGCACAGCTAAGCTAATCCTGCCCTATACGAAAAAACACAAAAGACTGTGTTAAAGCTCAGCTTCCCTAACTTTACTAGATCTTTTTAGCCAGACCTATGAATAGGCCATGGCATAGCACAAATATCTAAATTACATAAATTATTTTAAATTATACTATTATTGGGACGCCTGGGTGGCTCAGTTGGTTAAGCAGCTGCCTTTGGCTCAGGTCATGATCCCAGCGTCCTGGGATCGAGTCTCACATCGGGCTCCTTGCTCGGCAGGGGGCCTGCTTCTCCCTCTGCCTCTGCCTGCCACTCTGCCTGTGCTCACTCTCTCTCTCTCTAACAAATAAATTAAAAAAAAATTATACTATTATTATTAAAATATATTAAGTCTATGCCACAGTTTTCCTGTATAGAGTACTATAAAATGGCCTATGGATACATATGATACGTAGTATATTACATTATATATTGAATGAGCTATAAAATAGCTTTAAGAGTCTAAAACTTCATACTTGATCTTAGCCAAAAGGCCGAGAAGCGATTAAGATTCTAAAACTTCAGTAAGCCTCATTTTATCTCCTTAAGAGGAAGTGGATTTATTTTTACATAGGATCGTAGGGGTGTATTGTTTAACAGAGAAAGCGCTGGACTAGAGATTGGGGGTTGCTGCTTATCCTGATGCTACCAGGAAGTGGATATTACTCAGGACTTTTTTCCTCACCTTAAATTTGAGAGGATTGTGGTCAATTTTAAAGGGTTTTTTCCTAAGATATATCTCAGCTTTGCAGATGAGTTTAAGCAGCAGTGTCAGTGGCTGTCAGTTGTTAGAAAAGAAGCCGCTGAGGGGTGCCTGGGTGGCCCAGCGGGTTAAGGCTGCTGCCTTCGGCTCGGGTCATGGTCCCAGGGTCGTGGGATTGAGCCCCGCGTCGGGCTCTCTGCTCTGTGGACAGCCTGCTTCCTCCTCTCTCTCTGCCTACTTGTGATTTCTGTCTGTCAAATAAATAAATAGAATCTAAAAAAAAAAAAAAAAGAAAAGAAGCCGCTGACCCTGACGTCTTCAAATAGAAAGTTCCTTGCTGTTGTCCTTTCTAACTTCCATTTCTCTTCCGAGAGGAGTCTTGGGATTTTCCTCCAAAGACTCCAGCTTTTGAGCTGTAGTCTTTCCATTAACCGTATCCCCTGCATTCTGGTTTTGGTCCTGAGATATAACCGCTCAGGTACAAACTGTTTTGTTCATTCTTGTTATCACAAGGGCCTTATTAGTGCTTGGCCTGGTAAACATTTAGTGAGTGACTTAGTAATATACAGGAGCTCACTGTTTTGTGGAAAGGCAAATACTTGTTCTGTTGTGGAGTGCCATGTTGGGAGATTGTGCAAGGTGTGGTGGGCCATGAATAAGGGTAGCCTTGGGTAGACAGTGTTGGAATGGAGTGGGGAAGTGATTTGGTCAGAGAAGGGTTTAGGATGTTTGAACTGAGTTATGAAAGGTGATTCCCTCCCACGGGGCCAGGGGAAAAGGCAGTATAGCCATGTGTAAAAGCAAAGAGATAGCATCCAAAAAGTAGCCGGTATGGGTAGAGAACAAGGTATGAAGTATTTAAGCAAAGGCTGTGGAAATTGAGATTGGAGAGTTAGGCCGTGACCAAATGATAAAGTCTTGAGTGCTGTGCAGAAGAATTTGGACTTCTCTGTCAACAGAAGGTATGAAGGATTTTGAAGCAGGGAGTTACCATAATCAGATTTGCATTTTAGGAGGATTATTGAGGGTACCATGAATTAGGGCAAGGGAAATGGGATGAGCAAAGAAATGTGTTCATTAAATATTTAGGGGTCAAGGAATTTACAGCAGAGAGAATGAGGGAGAACAAAGAGTCGAAGGCCAAGTCTTCTGTTGTGATTTAGAAAGCTGGATGGAGGTGGTGTCATTAATGAGTAAAGGAAAGCAAGAGGAAGAAGAGATTTTGGCAAACGTGAAATTCAGTTTAGGACATGTTGGGTTTGAGGTGCTTGTGGTCTGTCCAAGAGGAGGTTTCCTTAATACAGTTCGATGTATAGGTTTAGCTTTTGGGACACAGGTCTTGGGCTGGAGATAAAGGATTTAGAATGTGTTAATTTATGAACTGCAGTTAAAAGTCAAGGGAGTGGATGAGATGACCAACAAGAGCACTTAAAGTGAGAAGAGAATAAAGGCAAAGAATCGAATGTGGGGCCCTCTGGCATTTAAAGGTAGGCAGGGAAGGGGAAGCCTGCAGCAAAATAGAAGATACGGCCAGAGTCCTAGGGCATTCAGGGTAGTGGGAGGTTAGAAGAGGCAGTGGAGGGGTTTCCACAAGATGACAGTGACCAAAGGTGTTAGATGCTAAAGGGAAGCCATGTAACTTAGGTGTTTTATAAGTATAAAAGTTATTTATATAAATACAAAAGGTTATTTGTTTGGTCATTGGTGACTTTTACAAGAACACCGCTGTGTTGGGATATGAGTAGATAGTGGTGAATCAAGGAAGTGGAAGTGGGAAGGTCTTTGTGGGTAGAGGAGAGGGTCGCTCAGTTACGTGGCCCAGAAATCTAGATGTCCTGATGACTTCTGCTTCACTTTTACATCTGATCAGACCCTGAATCTGCCAGTAAAACAGGGTACCTGAATGGGACCTTGAGACTCGGACTTCTGGGTTTGAATCCCGGCTCCATTATTGATCAGATGAGATCGGGCGCGTTCAGGGTGGTATGGCCGTAGACTCCATTATTGATCAAATGTAAAATCCAGAGCAGATTATATAATCTAGCTGTGTTTCAGCTTCTCACCTACACAGTGATGATAGTAAAAGTATCTGTTTCCTATGATTGTTAAGGATTAAATGAGGACAGTGTTCTGTTTAGTGTAATGCCTGGCACGTAATAAGGAATCGGTGAATGTTAGTTACTTTGAATCCTAAGTATCTTTTGAATGTGTTCCCCTTGGAGTACCATAATAGTTTTTTTTTTTTAACAGCTTTATTGTATGATTTACATATTATAAAATTCACCTGTTTCTGTGTACAAAACTTTTTAATAAATTTACTGAATTGTACAGCCATCAGCACAATCCAGTTCTAAAACATTCACATCAAACCAATAAGATCTCATTTTATAGTTAATTTAATAAGATTATAGTTAAACCAATAAGATGGTTATTTTATAGTTAATTCCAATTCCCATTCTAGCCTTAGGCATCTACCTCTCTACTCTCTATTTATGCAGAGTTGCCTCTTCTAGGCATTTCGTATAAATGGAATTATACAATATGTGGCCTTTTGTGTCTGGCTTTCTTCCCTTAATTGTTGTTTAGGTCTATCCATATCATAGCATGTATCAGAACTTCCACTTCTTTTTATTGCTGAATTGTATTCCATCGTATGGACATATAATATTCTGTTTATCCATTCACCAGTAGATGGACATTTGCTTGGTTTCACTCCTGCTATATTATGAATAATGCTGCTCTGAACATTCCTGCACAAATCTTTGTGTGGACATATGTTTAATAGCTTCTTAATTGGTCCTTTAGCTTCCTTCAGGGGTCCTCCTGCTTCTGTTCGTATCCCCTCCAATCTGCTCTCTACACTGCAGCTAGAGTGATCTTTCTAAAATGTAAGCCTGATCTTACATTTTAGAAAGATCATATGTAAAATGCCCTGCTTAAAATCTTTCAGAAGTGCCCAGTTGCCCTCAGAATCAGTTTAAACTGTTTCACTTGAAGGGTTTACTAGGAGTCTTCAGAATCTAAAACCTTATTTCCCTTTGCATCCTCTCTCACTGTTTCTGTCTCCTCCTCCTCAGCTTCCTGCTTCAGCCATTCTTCCTGCTTTAGCCATTCTTCCTGTTCATCCATTCTTTCTGTTTCAATCATTTATTTAGCCATTCATCCAATTAACCAGCTTATTGAGGCTCTGGGGCCATAATAGGACAGCCAAATGCTAGCTTGCATGGAGCTTCCTTTTGAGTGTAAAAGGCAGACACACAGGAATGCTGTACATAGTGGTAAGTGCTATAAAGAAAATAAAAAGAATGGTATGATAGTAACTTGGGGGCTGAGGACTCTCAGAGCCTCTGCCTTATTGCAAACTGCCTGCTTGTTATCTGTGCTTGGTGGCCAGCCCTGTTTCTCATCTATGCGGCCATGTGTTTCCCTCTTCCTGGAGTACTGTTATGCTAGGTCTTCTCTTCCTAACACCTGCTTATCTTTCCCAGCGCCACACCCAAAGCCTGGCTAGATGTCCTATCTGTTTTGCTTTCTGTATACTTCCATTCCAGGCCCGCTGACTTAGGTGTCGCCCTTCCCATTACATTTCACTGCCTGACGACTGTTCCTTCTACCCTGCTTTAAACAACTTGATGACTATTGAATACCCCATGTCTAGCCTAGTTCCTGGCACAGATGTGGTGCATAATAAAATCTGTTGAAAGAACAATTGTCTGTGATTAGCTTGAACAGGAGGGAGGGAAGGATACCATTTCCTCTGGGACTGGAGGGAAGGAAGGAGCTAAGACCTGTTGCTTGCAAAATTAATTTGTAGGATTAGGGGAGGAAAGTCGAAGGAGTTTTCTTGGCTTACATTTTCTCAGAGATTATAGTTTAATGCACTGTACAAAATGAGGAGACGAGTTATTTATAATGAGCAATTAGCAGAGCATTAGAAGAAATAAAGAAATAGTGCTGTGGGGTGCATCTTGAAATCTTAAAACTGCTCTTCCTTGCTTCTAGTTTTATAGCTATTAGATTTCTTTAGGCCTTTTGTTATACATATTGATGTGGATGACTGCATTACTTGGATGCTATGGTACTATTTTCTTTCTTGTTTTTTTATAATTGATTTTGTTTTGATGTTGCCTTTTCAGCTTTCGGAAAATGTGATTGATCGTATGAAGGAAACCTCCCCATCTGGTTCGAAGTCTCAGCGGCATTCTGGTGCGTATGGTGCCTCTGGTATTTCAAAATTTTAATTTTAGAATTTTTTTGTAGGAAAATTGAGAGATAAAAGTTTACTTGATAGTCAATTCTTTTGCACTTCTTGCTGTCTATTGTTATTTGGATGTTTTGCTTTTTATACAGAATTATTAGAAATCAGTACCAGGGTTTCTTTTAAAACATTTTGTAAGAAAAGGAGAATGCATTGACTATTAAGCAGTCTTGGGAGGATTTTTTTTCTGATCCAGCTTCAGAACCCTCTATTAAGCTTTGGCAGGTAATGTCATATCTTTTGTGAAATGGATTACTTATGGGGATATTAGAGATTTAGGAGCAAATATTTAGACTAAAATGAACTCAGAAACAATTGATTTACTATTTGCAAATTGCAAACCATCTCCAGTACTTTAATTTTCTAATAGATTTCTTCTAAGTTTATAAACAGTTTATTTCTCCTCTGTCTTAATTATTGATGAAAATAAGATGTTAAATGACATTTATAGAGAATTATTAAGCCTCATTTTATTTGTGGATCCTGTGGGATAAGAAACTATCTCCCTTTTCTTTGCTCTCCTCTACCCCATCCATTTATTTGCCCAACAAATATTTATTGAGCACCTGCTATGTGTCTGGTACTGTTCTCGTTGCTGCCCAGTTTGATGGATGGACATGCTGTTTATTGGAGAAATGGTAATGAGAAAATAATCGAGATGATTAATCTTGGTCTAAGTAGTTTCTGTATTTATTAGGAAGGGTATTGTGTGGTAAATCTGCCTCCAGACTGAAATACATTGAGAAAGATGGGATGCTGCCCAAATGCCATTCACTTGGGGACAGTTGTGACCTTACTAATCATTACTTGTAACCATGAATTGAGCTTCTGATATGTATAAAGCAGAGGGTAAGAGATGAATAAGAAATAGATGAGTAATAGGTCATGAATAAGAAGTAGTTCTTACTCTTATGAAACTCCTTTTTCAATGGGAGCATTAAGAGGGGTTCACTGTTCATTAACGGTAGAAAGTGACCACTCCCTCCTTGCTGGAAATCCTTTCTTTGGCTTCTGGACCACACTGTTGGTTTTCCTCCCATCTTACCGGCATCTTCAGCCCAGTTGTCTTTGCTGAATTCCACTAAATAATCTCATCCACTTGTATGGCTTTTCAGTGGTAGTGTAGCTGTGTGGGACTCCCACAGTTGTATTGCTGGCCCTGACCTGTCCCTGAAACAAAATGTAGACAACTGCCTACTTGAAATCTCCGCTTTCAGATCCTCAACGTAACATCTCCAAAACAAGCCTTTCTATTCTTCCCCAGACTTGCTTTTCTGTGTCTTTCCCAGTAAATGGCACAGGTGGTCAAGCGCCAAATCCGGGCCCTATCCTTTCCTTGCTCCTTACATTAGGCCATAAGCCAGTTCTGTCCTTTCTGTCTCCACAACACATCTGAGTATGACCCTTTCACATCTGTCTTCGTGGCTGCAGTCCTGACCCAGACAAGCGGTGGCTTGCACCTCGCCTTCTTAGGAGCCTCATAACTGGCTCCCTATTCCTCTCTCATCCCCTTACACTTTGCCGTGCAATCTTGGAAATTGAGCCTTAGCAATCTTGGAAAAAAAAAAATTAATCGGTCCGTGTCACATTCCAGTGGTGGCTGTCCATGGTACATGGACTATAATTTGAGCAGCTTTCCTTGGCTTCCATGGAGGCACACCATGACTAGACTCTGTTTTTCATCTCATCATTTATCATCTCCTAGCATCTTCTTTTACTTGTGCACAGTGGCTGCCATCTCCACCAGAGGATAAGCTCCAGGGACTTTGTCCCTTGTCTGTTTGTTCACAGGAGAATTCGCAGCTCCTAGGATAGTTCCTAGTGCTTAGTGTTGAGTTACTTTAGGGCAGATGCCATATATATATATCATATATGAATTAATATATTATATATAAGTTATATATTATAAATTATAATTATAAATTATATATTAAAAATTCTATATATATATAAAATTTTATTTTTTTAGAGAGAGAGAGCAGGTACACATGTGAGTGGGGGAATGGAGGGGCAGAGGGAGAGAATCATCCAGGCTCCACACCCAGCATGGAGCCTGACATGGGGCTTGATTTCACAACCTTGAGCTCGTGACCTGACCTGAAGTCAAGAGTCGGATGCTTAACCAACTAAGCCACCCAGGCACCTCCATTATACATTTTTAAAGTAGCTACTCATGATCATTCTAGAATATAATTCTATGAATTTAATTCAGATGACATTTATTGAACATCCACTGTTGTGCAAATAATTAGGGTCTGTGTTTTGAGAGGACACAAACAAAAAAAAATCTTTCAAAAAATTTAGGGGTCTTTGGGCAGAAACAACTAAGTATTTAAGAAGACTATAAGAAAGATAGATGCATAAGAGAAACCTAGACAGAATAACTTTTGGTTTGTGGATTTTTTTTTAAGTTGAAGTTTGATCTAAAGTATGATTTGTTCTAGGTTGATTTCTTTTCTGCCTTCTGTGTTGGGGAGAGAGGATGATAATGGTGATGACAGTGAAGAAATAATGAAGGAATAGTGATAAATAATACTCAAATAATGTTATTTGTGTGCCTGGCACTCTGCTAAATCTTTTATAGGTCTTATCTCATTTGATCCTTATAACCCTATGAAGAAGGGACTGTTACTGGCCCGTTTTACATAGAAACTTGACATGATTAATTTTCTTGCCCAAAGTCACAAAGCTGGTAGGCAGTGGAGGCGACAGTTGACTTCAACTGTCTTTGAGCCACTCTGTTTTATTATAAGCTGCAGGACATTTTGCTAAATTTTATGGAAGGAAAGTGACAGAATCTAGTTGGAGGGAAAGAGCTCCCTTCTAGTGACGGGCTGTTTGAGTTTAGAAACAAACTTCTTTCTGTAAGCGATTGTTGCTTCTAGCTCTTCCCCACATTGGTTCTCATTGAGTCATGTGTGAAAGGAGAGGTATTTTCCTTCTCGCGTTGGTTTCTTGAACTGATACTTGGAGAGAGTGGGTATGAGTGGGAAGGCTCTCTGTGAATGCTCCTGGTCTGGCCTGCGGGGCATGCCTGGACATTGTGGTGTGCCCTGGCTTGTGCTGAGGGATCTGTCCCTTCCCAGTTCTAGGTTTGACATGACTGATGGATGCTGGTCCCTGACCACCCTGGGCACTGAGCACTCTTGGAATGCCACCTCATGTTTTGGTGGTCAAGCTAGAGCTGAACTCCAGATGGTAGCTGCTACTCACACGTGGCTGTGAAGAGTTAAATTTAAATTAATTAAAATAAAGTAAAACTGACATTTTAGCTCCTCAGTTGCACTTGTCACATTTTAGTGCTCAGTAACCGCATGTAGCTGGTGGCTACCTTGTCGGACAGTGCAGATATAGGATACTTTCATCATTGCAGTAAGTTCTTTTGCACAATCTGGCCTGGAATACATCAGGGCATGGCTTTGGGAGCTCCATCAGATGATTTTAATGACGTGACCAAGGTCATGGAGCTGGACCGCACTGTGTGTTTGTGAATCTTGTTGCCTGCCTTTCCCACATCCCAGCTCCTCCACTAGGATTGTGGGTAAATGGACACTTCTGGGAATATGTCCCTGGGGTGTACTGTCTTACCCGCAGTCTATAGAAAGCTTCCTGACCCGTGTGTTATGGGTGTTTTGGAGGTATTGATTCCCTGGACTCTCGAGTAGTGGGGGAACACCTGTACCCTCACGTCCCACCCAAATACTTGCCTTTTCTGTCTGTTCCATGATGTGGTACATGATGCAGCCCTCTGAGTAGAATATCTCCCTAACCTCTTCCAACCCAACTCAAGAGAAGAGCCAAGATCTGGTATGCTGTTTTGAAACGATCTTGCCTTTAGGTTAAGAATGCAATTAGGCTATGATTGTGCAAATTAACAGAGGTTTATTCTTCTTAAAATTATAAAAAAAGTTTTTATAAAAGTAGAAAGCCTCAAAGTTTATGTTTTTTCTGCATTTGTCTCATTTGGGGGTTTCAGTTAATACTCAGTAATAGGTTTCTTAAAATTTATAACTGAGATGTGTTATGAAACAATTTTTCAAGTCTATAAAAATATATTGATAAAAATGTCACTAGCCTTTTCTACATTTTTCAGTGTCAAGTAAATTATATATTAAATGTGAGTTGAATTTTTAATATTCATTAAAATGCCTACTTCCTCATAGGAGTCTAATTCGTACCACCCCTAGGCTATTCATACGTGTGGATATAGGGCAGCATGTTTGATGGACCGAGAGCCTTGGGATTTCTGTATAAGGAACTGAGTTTTGTGATATATATAGTTTCGAGAATATAATTTATGTTATAAGAAAGTGAGTTCCTCCAAAGATTTTACTGAAACTTTTTTTTTGCCAAACCTTGAACCAGATCAATGAGTTATTGCAATAAGTATTTGCATGTAAAGCTGTTCAGGCAAAGTAATATGACATGTGACACACAGCAGATTGTAATGCCACTTTAATAAATGAATGTGCTCTAAAGAACCTGTGTCCTCGCTGCCTCAGATTCTTCACTGTGTTAATGTGTTATCCCAACTGTTGGTTTGTTTTTACACCAGGGAATTTTTTTTAGGCTGTCTTAAGGGGATACTGTTGTACTAGTTATACACTGACCTTTTCATTAACATCTTGCATCTTTTGATTTTAGAAACCAGTGTTGGATATTGATTTTCTTCACTTCCACCCCCAATCCTTCAATTCTTCTGGCTTATGGTGAGGTCAGACCTCTCATGCTTGACCATACCTGATGTTGAGGAAACTCTGTCCCCAACTCGATAGGGAAAAAACAGGCAGGAAATGATATTAGGACACTATTTGTCAGTTTCCTAAGCCCCTAGCAACCAGATGAAAATGAAGCATCTGGAAAAAAAGACAAATGAACTCCCTTTTATTATTATCCTCCCTGTGCAAGTTTCTCTGTACATTTCTTGTCATTGTAAAAAATAAGAAAGATTTGCCGCTTTGTGTTAAGTACATCACTGAGATCACTAAGTATTTGGCAGCCTTAACAAATTGCAGGAAACCAATTTAAGCTGGAAATAGAACAGCCCAAACTAAACAGCCAATTTAGGGAAACAGATTCATCTATATGTTCTATGTGTTTTTCTCCCAGAATCTGGCCCTCTTAGTTATTTTTAAGCAGCTCTTTAAGGCCTATTTAGATATAACACAGTAGGGAGAGATCACAGTAAACAAGTTGTGCTTGTTCCTTTGACTTGAGTTGCAAGAACGAAATGTCTAGGTTTCCAACTTTTCATATACAAAACTTTTTTGATGTCAGTTTCTCTACTCTGCACTTTTTGTGCCACAATAGATAATTTGTCTGACAGTCCCTAAAAGAAAGTTATATGTACACTATTGACTTAGAGGTTTTGTTGATTTATTCTTAAAGATTTTACTTATCCATTTTTCAGAGAGAGAGAGAGCCAACGCACGTGTGTGAAGGTGAGCACAAGCAGGCAGGGGGGCAGAGAGACGCAGACTCCCTGCTGAGCAGGGACCGTGGGATCATGACCTGAGCCAAAGGCAGACACTTAAACCGCTGAGCCACCCAGGTGTCCCGACTTAAAGGTTTTAAATCAAATTCTATAGTCAGTATATCCTGGTCTTAAAAAAATAAATCTACAGTCTATGTTTAATGGGTGGTTGAACTCATATTGTTAATTCCATCCATCAGCAAGTACTAGCATGGCAGCAGTCTTTGGCTTCAAGGAATTGTTACTTTGGTCAAAACCTATTTAACTTTAGAGTGTAATAGATAAGTACTAGAGAAGTACTTATCTAGTATGTAGTGTAATAGATAAGTACTTAGCTGGTAGATGGTGTAATAGATAAGTACTAGTTTAGTACCCTTCACCTGCTCAGTTAATATTTTTGAGTTGGTGAATATGTAAGGGAGATAGAATATGTAAGAAGTATAGAAAGTGTTTGAGGAACTCAGTGAAGGTCAAGAGCTTGGGTAGACAGGTCACTGGGTAGGGGGTGTTGGGGTGTTGAGGGTGTTCAGTAGTGTCAGTACACAGACCTGAATAATTTAGATGAAGAGTCCATGTAGGGGTCTCATGGGAAGGAAGACTGGGGAAGTTAAGGAGTTCCCTTTTATCCAGTAGGGCCTAGTGGCTACTGAGCACTTCCATTGAATTTTAGGATGCAAGTATAGAAAGTTGCATTCGTTGCTACTTTTCAAATACACTCAGATATTAATAACGCTTTTATGGCTAAAAATGCAGTGCTGATTTTCTCATTGATATTTTTATATTTAACAAATCTAAATTGTAAGAATATATGTTTTCTACTAGACTACCAAATAAAATCATTTTCATTTTCATGAAAAAAACAAGCAGCCTTGTAAGCATTTTTATTTGTCCTTAATCGGCACTATGGCAAAAAAATAAAAAAAATTAAAAAACCCAAAAACAAAGTTGCCCTCAGCTGCTTGAGGCAGTGTAGGACACAACAGATGATTTCCGAGCAGGGCAGGTGGAATGATACCAGTGGGTTCTTGGGTAAAGTACAGGATGTGTTGGAAGTTAGAGATGGGACAGCCACCTTGTGCTGTGGAGGTGGAAGGAACCAAGGTGAAGAAGCACGTGGGTGTATCTGGTGGTGAGGCCACAGGGCTGCTTAGTGGCATTCCTGGACTTGAACTTCAGTCCTTGCTCCCCTTGGTCTAGGGCACCTCCCTTGGTGTCTCTTGATTTGTCACTCTTTTGTTATGTTTATTTTTGAGAAACCAGCATAAATTTAAACCCACTTTATTTTAAAATTGAGAGCAATGGTTCCATCTTAAAAATGGAATAAAAAAACTCATTGACAGTGTGGATGGTGAAATGGGAGTCATGCAGAAAAGAAAAAGCTCCAGCCGTAGAGGAAGAGAATTAGAGATGCTCAGTAGGTTCTGAAATGCTGGTGAGTCCCACCTTCCCATAGTTTTCTGTGACTTAGGACTTCTGCCCTCTGATTTCGGGGTTAACTGATTGACCACCGGCTGAGCTGCTTTTTAGGAAGTCTTTGGAGGCCCATGCCCTGTGACTGGTGCAGCATAATTGCATTAGCATTTCTAAGGAGTATGAAATTAAGTGGGCCAGAGATTCCTTACCTGTTCCTTCTTTACTAGAAAGAAGAAGCTATTTTCTTAGGTGCATTGCATACCACAGATTAGAAATACAGGAACGCCATGGGGTCGCAGTACTAGTACAGGAGCTGGAGGGAAGGAATGTCAGTGACCACGGGAAAGCCGTATTGAAGAGGCGCCCCCCTTGCTGCTGCTGTAGATTTTGACACTGAAGTGAATCGTGGGACAGTGGATTGTGTTTTCTCCTAGAGCAAGTGTTGTTACTGGGCATAACAATCGAGTAAATCATGCCCAGTACCAACGATATATCATAAACCACAAAGAGAGAACCACTCTGAAGTATAAATTTTATAACCATGCTTCAAGAGTTATAAAGTAAAATATCAGACATTGTTTAGAAAAGCAGCCCTAATGGATTATAACGTGTAGGACATGCAGCACATAAAAATACTATCTTTGATTTAGATTTAATATGCCAGTTGTAAAATAAACACTTGATTAACGGTATCTTTGCCTTTCCTAGAATTTGATAGACTTTGAGAGCATCATCTGGGTGGCCCCAATCTCGTAAAATGAATTGCCCAAGAACGTTTCCAGTGTACATTTTTCTGCTAAAAGCTGAGGTATTCAAAATCAATCCGTGGACCCTCTAGCTGTCCACCAAATAGTAGGTTGTTGTTGTTGATGATGATGTTTTCCCGTGTAAAAAACATTTTAAAAAGGAAGGTCTGACCCGGCATCTCATTTCTTCCCTCTACCCTTTCCTGTCTCCTTGGTTTATTCGGAATTACACGTGCAGTACTCTGTATTAGGCCACATCAGGGCTGCCAGGGAACAATAAGTGCTTTCCAGTTCCCTTTTCAACCTGTTCTGCCCCCAGGCCTACTTGATGCTTTGTTGACAGCTGTCGCCTTGCTTGAGTGTTTCTTGAAAAGCATCGGGAACTCGTGTGGATCATTACGATGAGGCTCTTCAGACTTCTTCCTCAGGATTGCTGCGGCACGCTTCAGACAAGGTTCTGGTTCCTTGGGCCCTGGTTCCCCTGAGTGCATAATTGGAATATGGGCTTTAATTAGCCAGCCGCAGATGACTGGTGCTTGGAATTACTTTACAGGGCAGTAATGGTAACTATCTCCTTAATTAAGGCACGAGGTAGTTAGAACATCCTATGGATTGTGTGGTGGGGAGGCAGAGGCTGCGGAAAGCCCCCGTGTGGGGACTTTATTGGCAGGACCCATGGACTCTGTCCCATGTGCCAGTGCTGCTGCTCTGCTCCTCACCTCACATGCCCTTGCTCTTTCCTTAGTTTTTTGCTGGTCTCCGCCCCTTGTGGCTGTGGTCCTACAGGGGACACCCGCAAGCCTTGCTCCGTATTTGATGGGCAGGTTTCAAGTTCTACAGTTCTCCCATCCCTGGTGTCATTGACTCAGCGGCTGTCATCTTCTTTCTCCCGCCATGTTCTAGCACTCTCTTGCTTGGGGTCCTGGCCTTCAGCCTTGTGGCTCCCAGTCTCTTCTCACTGTTAAAGTGTAGAACCAATCATGCCATTCCCCTGTTTAATGCTTGAGAGGCTCTACTTCCTCTAGGATGACCTCAATTTCTTTTATGTAGCCAACAGGTCCTGCACAATCTCTCTGCTGCTTTATCTCCTCCCTCTCTCCCAGGCCCACCTGTCTCATGTCAAACTCTTGTCTAGTCCTAGTAAAGTTCTTGAGTGTCCTTGAACATGGTGCTTTTGGGTTTTTGACTATGTGTGAACTTCTGTGTGAGCACTGTCCCTCCAGCTGTCTTTCCCGGCCCCGGCCCCACCTCACCTACTTGTCTTCTGTCTGGCCAACCCTCCCTCCTTGTTCACATGGCTGCCTGGAAATCACAAACTCCAGGAAGTATTTCCTGATTCCAGGTCTGGGTTAGATGCCCCTCCTGGATGGCCCCCAGCTCTGTGTGTGTGCTTCCCCTGTCCCAGCACTGGTCCCCTAGTGGTGCACTTGCCCATTTACTCAGCCCTGTCCCTCAGGTGCCACAGCTTGTCTTCACTTGTGGGTGCTCTTGGGACCTCCTTCTGTGGCATTTCTTCCAATACTTTCCTTTGCCTTGTTGGCGACCTGTCTGCTGAGGCGAAAAGCAGTTAGGGTCTGTCTTTACTATAGGTAAGCATTGACCTGTTGAGGTGAGAAGATGAGGAAAACTGGGATTAAAAAAAGTCTCAGAGGGCTGAGGAGATTCATTTTCCCATCATCTCGGGGTGGACTTCCCACACTGATACCTTTTTGAAGAACCTCCTGTTCCTGTATCTCTAAGTCTACAGTACTGGTCTTGTTATAGTATATGCTTCCCTATATTTTAGCTACTGGTTTAGTTGTCGGTCTTTCCTACTAGACTGTGAGCCTTTGAGGTCAGGGAGCATTTGTTCTTCATCTTGTGTACCCTCATCCATGGTGACTAATTATGATACATGCTTAGGGAATGAATGAGCTAAAGCCAGGCAGGTCACGAAGCCTGGTATGTACACGTGCATGTGTCAGCTAGATGCAAGGCGGAAAAGGAATCCTTCTTTTAAACTTGTTCCCTGGGTGTGGGTATGAGGGTCTTCACCAGGCCCAGGATGGTGGCCATACAATGCGTTGCCAGTTTTTGGTCTCAACCGTAGAAAACCCAGTGAAACCCCGTTGTAAGAGATAACTTTCTTGAGCACCATCTTGTGAAAAGCTCAGTTTGTGGAGGTAGTGGCTGGGGAGGAGGGCCCTGATTTGGAAACGTTGATGTGAAGTTTTCATGTTCTACTCCTAGTTACTAATTTAGAAATGAAATAATCTGCATAGATTCTGCCAAGTTTTGGGACAGGCTGAAGAAGGTTGGGATTTTTCCCCTCTAGGACCCTCCGCTCTTGGTTCTTGGTACCCTTCTCACTTTCCTTCTCTGTTAGGTCAAAGCTAATCTGACATTTGTCCCTTTGCCCTGGAATTTTAGGATAAGAGTTTTTAGGTTGTTTAGATCAGGTTGTTCAGATCTGACCTTGCAAAGCAGCTACTCAGCCCTGGCAGCCTCTCCCAGGGGGACCCGCTACTGTCTTTCTGTTGTCAAAACTCTGGGACCCTTGAAAGTAGAGCTCCATTTCACCTTCTCTTCTTTCTGGGCAGCTGTTTCCATGCTGGATCTCCATTTCTGACTCAACTGTTAATCACTCTTGTCTTCCAGAAAGGCTGGTCTCTCTGCTCTCCCTGACTGCAAGTCCTTGGGTCCAGCTCTTTGAAGCCTGGAGGTTTTGATGTCTGGAAGCTCAGGAACTTTGAGGTTTTAGGGATTGGAAGGAAGACCCACTGCTTGTGTCCTCTCAGGCCAGTGTAGAGGAGACTGTGAGCCCAAAGAGCTGGCTCGCCCGTGTGTTCACACACACACACAGATAGCTAAGCAGTAACTAACAGTGATAAAAGAAAAACTTCGAAGAATTTGGCTGAGCTCATATGGGCCTCTACTCAAGGCATTCCTTTTTCACCTTATTGCCATGTACTCTGGTAATGATAATGCATATAATTATATCAGATTGGCTTTGTCCTACATTTTATTTGGTAGTTATGCTAAATTGTTCAGATGCAATTAGTCTTTGTTATCGACATAACAGTCATCTCATTATTTTGAAAAATAAGGTGAACATTGATTGCCGTGTGTCATTTTTGAGGATGGACCTGACGAATTATAAGAAAATCAATTACCATAATCAGGATAGATTTGATTTAAGTAAAAAAAAAAAAAATACAGCAGTGTTTGAGATTTTCAACTCCCCCAAAACATTTTTATTGTTTTATTAATGCAACCAGTGAAGTTACGGATTCTGAATGTTGTCTTTACAATTATATAAACAAATTGTTTTAGCAAAAACACTTCCAAAGCTCTCAATTCATTTCCCTTCCTCACTGTGTGTGCACACTTGCAGACATCGTAGCGCTGATCAACTCTATTTTCTTTTCCTCAGATAGGAAGAAAGAGGTTACCCAAGGAGCTTTGGTTTAATTTTGTGGGAAAGCCTGGACACCCATTGGGCACAGGGTGTTTCTTTAATTTTTTAAAGTAACATGGTGACTTCTCTGGGAATCTCACGAGATTGAGCCCATAAACTGCCTTTGTGACATCTTTATAAAATTTTTCTGAAAAGGTTCCTTTAATACTTTCTTAGAAACATTTTAGAGTGATTATTATAAGATTATGGGAAGTTACAATCCTCTTTCTATGACTATTCCTTGACCTTTGACATACTTTATTAGTTTTTTAATAAAAAATTTTGAAGAAAACAGGGATTGTATAATTAAAAAATAATTTTTATCAAGCCTGATAAACATGCAAATGATAAATTAGTCCCTCTAATTTTTTTCTCTTATTAAACATTATATGTCTATTGACATAGCCATTGTTTCATGATTCATGTTCATCTTTTTGCAAAATGATGTCTGCAGAAATGACAGTAAAATTTAAAAACAGTGATTTTTAAAAAATTGCTCATTTTTACTGCTCACTATTGCTAACAGGACTTTGAACTGAAACTTTTTAAGGCTATATTATCTTTTAATTGCGAACTACCCTCTTCTCCATCCAAGTAAAATTCTTACAGGTGAACCTTCCCAGAGGCCTCTGTAGTGCCCAGGTCTGCAGCATTATTTCTGATGTGCCCAGGAGGTAACGGTCTACACCAGGCTAACCAGACCCAGGAGGGAAGCTGCAGAGGCTGACTGACATCACCACCTCTTTCCCTGCAGTGACACAGTGCGATGGTGATTCCAGTGTGAACAGGACTCCAGAGGAAGGGAACCCATTTCTTCAAGTAGGAAATGGAAAGGCTGTAACTGAACTACCTCTGAATAGAAGGGTCTGTGTGTGTGCACAGTGTATGTTTAGTGTTCAGAGAGCTTTTGGCACTTAATAGTTGTGTGATCTTGTCTTATCTCCGTGTCCTCCAGGATAAAACAGAGAGACTATTTTCATATGGTTTCCATGGAGACTAAATGAGGTAACGTACAGGTGCTGAAATACAGCAGGTCATCAATATATGTCCCTCTGTTAACACAGCATTCAGGCCTCTGACTTCACTGACTCCGGGGTGAC